>CM047808.1:15772191-16052267 GCA_026214975.1 Gentiana macrophylla | reverse complement strand
GTACATCTATGACCGTGAAGTCAATAGGATATGTGAACCCTCCCGCCTTAATTGTTCACTTCCTGCGGAGCCGGCCAAAAAGGCATGTCTCTAGTTCTATCAACAAAAGTCATGGTCTGGTTTGATTCATTATGACGGAAGCTTGATCTTTGACGAGAGGGAAAAGGTAGAATATTGCAACTCGAGGCGAGTCGCGGAGACCTAATCCTACCGATATACCATTAGTAAATCGGGAGTCCGAAGGTGCCAAGGTCTCTTAACTTTACCACGTGTCCGAGTCTGGTAATCCTCGAGGCTCGAGAAAACATCGTGTCGGGATCCCTCTGCGGGATCATCGAATCATAATCCGAATATGATATATCAATTAACTCACAAGGGAACACACATGGACGATCATGCTATACTCGGCTTCAAGTTCTCTTCAGGCTCTTGCTTGATTGCTTTCTCCTCTTTTCCCAACCGTTTCTTTCTGACTTCATAATGTCGCGGCTTGAACCAGGGTACATGGAAATCGGTGTGATGTTCAATATCATTCTAGGCACGTTGTTTGATTTTTTTGCTCTTGTTCAACTCTGGTTTGATCGAATCTCTGAAGTGTTCTGATCAACCTGCAAAAGACAAAATAAAACAAAGAAAAGGTTAGCAACTTCCGCTTCAGCTGGGTTTGATCCCAACTGTTGCGGACTTACTAACTAAAAGCAACAGGGAATAACACAGAATAACAAGAACTGTTCAGAATTGGATTTTTCCGGCCTCGGTAACCTAGGGGTTAGCCACTGTAAATCGGCCCTAAAATTTCTTTTTTTGGAAGTTTAACATGTTCAGGGTTGATACAGAATGACTTAAGACTCAAGATAAAATAAAATAAACGAAAAACGACTTCTTAATTAGAATTAAAACGTTTATATTTACAATTGGCCATTGTCCCCGGCAACGGTGCCAAAAATCTTGATCGCGTGTAAGTCACTAACGCCGATATTACTAGCAAGAATACTAGGTACATCGTAGTATAGAAAATGCTAGTCAAGGTCGATCCACGAGAGACAATGCACTATAAGTATAAACGATTCTAACCTAATTAAAAGCAACATAGAGGTAGTCATTGACCAACAATAACATAAAGAAAACAAACATGGTATACCTCTCCCCCTCCTCACCGATCCACTAACTTGGATTAGTTAATCGTTATGTTTACTTCCCACATAATTTCCATAAATTAATCTTTTGAGCCTTCGTTTTAATTATCATTATCGCCACGGGTGCAATTCCTAACCCTATCTACTTGATAATGGCGAAGAGACAATCTATACATAAGCTACCCTCCTTAATTTGTCCGTAATAGCCCATACGCATAAAGAACTAAATTGCGGATATTAAGCGCTAACTCATACCGCTAAACCTCCTGAAGGCGGTATGGCCGACATTGACCAAAGACGTTCCTGGGTCCATTCAAGACTATGTTCTAATTAACACTTCACTATGATCCTTCATGTTAATTTTGAATTATGAAAACTAGATTGGCCAGACTCTATTACTTGTTTTAGTTATTCCTCCCCGATCAACGTGGCATGTAGAGAATCCAGTTTGAGGTTTTCTAAAACATGCCCCGGTAAACCGGTATAGACCGCCGGGTTACCGTGTGGCTTTTCCCGCTTTCTAGATCTACATTGCTCGATCATTTATTAAAATAAGTAAATTACGGGTTGTTAAACATGCAGATTGACTAAAACATATAAACACGAATAGATCTACCATATTGAAGACAATAAAGGAACGTTCAAAGCTTCATACCTTCAGTAATGGTGATCTAGCTCGATCTACTCATGCTAGAGATGATGGAAGAATGGAGGAAACCAAAAACAATTCTCCAAAATTCAAGAAAACGTTATTGCATAATAATAAGTGTAATGTAATATGTAAAACTTATGTTTTGTATTGAGCATATCAAAGCTTTCAGCATATGCGGCTTTATACAGATACAATAGCCGACTTAAGACTCTCTAAAACCACTAACCGACTTAGATAATACGGCATAATCAATTTCGTTGTCCAACAAGGCGCCGGTTTACGGGCCTAGCCTTCCGGGTTACCGGGCCTTCTTTTCTTCTTTTTTTTGAAAGGCTTCTTCTCGGACTTCAATCACTTGGCCCAATGTATTTCTTTTGGTTGAGATCCACCTCCAATGCTCCGGATCCGGTATATCCTATTAAACACGCAAAACAAGACAAAAGCAGAGTGCAAAACCTTAGGAAAATAGCATAGATGCAGAATTATGAACACAGAAACACTCACATAGCATTTGACACCTATTCCACTTAATAACGAGCCTATATGTCCTCTCTTGAGTAGAATTTGAGGTGAATAAAGGTAGAATTATTGATACCATTTAGGCGTTATCAACCGACGAGGTTCAAGATCCCAAAGTTGGAACCAGATGACGGAACCAAAGACCCTCAGGATCACTTGTTCCAGATTACCTTACGCATATGAATCTCAATTGTGCTCTAGAAGTAATGAAGTGCAAGGCGTTTCCAGCGCTACTCACCGGCCGAGAACGAGAATGGTTGAAGAAGATACCGCCCCGGACAATCTATAATTTTGATACTCTAGGAAAGATGTTCCTCAATTATTTTATAACTGCGAAGCCATTCCAGAAGAATGCTACCCACATGTTCTCCATCAAGCGAAGAAAGAAAGCGAAACGCATGTTTGCAATACCCATGCGGTTCAGTGAGGAGTCACTTCAGGTGCGAGATGCCGATGATCATGTTCGAATCGCGTCCTTTGTGGCAGGACTACGGGAAGGTAAGCTATACGCCAAGCTGAGCAGCAAGCTTCCTATATCCATGGAAGAGTGCCTAAGGATAGCATTCAAACACTGTCAAGGAGAAGAGGCCAATCGGGTGAAGCGAGCGGAAATCATAGTTTAAGAAAGATAAAGCCGATGATGCTTCCGACATAAGAAGAAAGTCTTCTGGAGATTGAGCGATCGGGTCATCGGAGGGACGATCCGACAAGAAAAGGGCCCTGCAGCCGCGTGATTTCCCAATCCTAAATAGACCTCGCGGCGTGTACTTGAAATCATGGAAAGAAAGGGTTTAGCACGAACTCCTACACTGCTGCGAAGTCCCTTGGATAGAAGGGACCATAGTAAGTTTTATACGTATCACCAAGACACGGGACATGATCTGGACAGCTGCAGAGATTTCCAACGAGATGTGGATACGGTAATTGCAGATAGGAAGTTGGACGAGGTGGTAGAGCGACCTCGGTATGGCGAACGTCGAGGACGACGAGATTACCCGTATAGGAACTACAACCAAGACCGCAGTCGGCAGGGAGAACCCCAACGAAGAAGAGATCGGTCTCGGACAAAGATCAACGTGATGGACAACCGCCCATTAACACTATCAACACCATTGTGGGAGGCCGTGGTAGTGCATTAGAGGTTGTCACCCTAAACGCTGATCGGGAGGCATCCAAAGCAGGCCGAGGAAGTCAGATCCCTGTTCAGGAAGTGATCTATGGGCCAAGGGACCCACTCCCCTTGGTCCCGAACAACGAAGGTCTGGTCATTGAAGTCATGGTAAATAAGAATCTGGTAAAGAGGGTTTGCATCGACACTGGTAGCACCGTCAACGTCCTGTACTTTGCAGCCTTTTAGGAAATGGGTCTTAAGGAGTCCGGGCTGACACATGTTTTTGTGCCTTGGTTTGGATTTGTTGGTCCTCCTGCACATCCCCTAGGGGTGATCCGGCTCGTGACAACATTTGGAAAGGAATCAGCAGGGAGGACTCTTATGGTCAATTACGTCATGGAAAAGTCATCAACAGCATACAACATCATCCTATGAGGCCGGCATTTGATTGATCTTCGGGCTGTTATCTCCCCAGCTCACATCATGTTGAAGTTTTCGACTGATGACAGTTAAAATAGTCTATCCTACGGCATCAATATTAAATCCATTATGAGCTAAAAATAGTTGTTTTGACCTACAAATATGAACCATTTTTGTTGAATAGCATATGTTGGGTTAAGTGACTCGAGAAATCGCACTTAGTGTTTATTTTTCTGTTTCGATATTATTTTGTGCGTTATTTGATGATTTTCGGAGATACGGAATATTGGGTTAAACATGATGGACGAATTTGGAGTGGGTGAGCGAAAAGAATGGGCCTAGGGTATTCCGAAGCATCCAAGTTAAGTCGGTTGAATAAAAAGGCAAAGTACCCCTGGTAACTCTGGGAGGCGGTGCCGACTTACCGAGATCAAATCCTTCCTAAACGTGTTTTCTTGGGCGAGAGGTCAAACTAGATGTTCTTAAGTCGGTTTAGATAGCTATAAATAAGAGGCTTCACCTCAGAACACAATGTACCATACAATTTACAAGTATTATGCAATAAAAGTTCCTTGTTCTTTATTTTTATTTATTCTATGAGTTACGGTAGGAGAGACGACGGAGTCGCCGCCTAGGAGAGATCCGAAGGAGATCTACACTGCCTTCGAGGGTATGATTCTCATCTTTTCAATATGTAGATCTATTGTTGTCTATTAAACTAGTATGTTTTAATTGCTTATTTAGTTTAATTATGTAGTGGTTAGTTTATTTTACCCCATATGTTATAGATCTGATTCGTTGGTGAAGAAATCATGCAATAGTAGTTGCGTTCTTCATATCTGCGAGGGTCTATATCGCTAGATCTAAATACCTAGTAAATTACTAATTCATGATAATCGGCACCCGCTACGTTGATCGATAGATTTAATTTACATGTTTTTAGCCTGATCAACTATTTGCATATCATTGTAAACTAGCATGAAATCTGAATGCAGTGAAGTGCTATGTTTGGACATTATCTTGAATGGACCTTAGGAACGTGCCGGTCAATGTCGACAGCTGTCTAGGCGGGTTTACGGTATGAGTTAGCGCTCAATATCGACAACTCTAGTTCTTTATGTGTATGGGCTATTACAGGACCAACTAAGGAGGGTAGCTTATGATAGATTGTCTCTTCGCCATTGTCGGAGTAGATAGGGTAAGGAGTTGTACCCGTAGCTGAACAATGAATAAATTCACCAATGGGGATGACTGTTGCATGTGTGGGGGGAATAACTAATTACTCATAATTTAACTAATACATTAGAAACTCTAGTTTGCTTCGTGTGAACTTGCATAATCTTGCTAGTTGATTGTTACCAAATTTACTACTATCTATATTATAGTTGGTCGTAGACCGTTATCGTGACAAGCTCAATCTTGGTAATTAGACATTCTTTCAAGTCTCTGTGGGATCGACATTGACTCGACAGTACTCTACTTTTATGATAGACCTAGTCTATTTTCTAGTAAGTGCTTTGCACACGATCACCGACACGCCCGCGGCTCGAGTTGAAATCAAGGGAGATCTAGAGGTTAAGCCCGAAAGTTGCTATCGCGCCACAATCAAGTACAAAGGAATCGTTTTGGCTTGATTGGCGCGGAAAGTCTTTATCATTCTTCATTTTCTCTAGTTTACCTTTCATTTCTCGCACTTTGGTTTAGCTCTTTCACTATCGGCATTGGATATTTCTATATCGTTGAATAAATTTTTCTTTGCGTCTTCTTTGTCTTGCTTTATAAGTCTATAAAGGCCAACTAACTAATATACTGCACGTATAAAAACTTAGCATGAGAAGTCAGTCCGACATGGCCCTGCTTGCCGTGCTTTTGGCCCTGCTCGTCCTTAAAAACTTAACGTGATAAGTCAGTCCGGCCTGGACTTGCTCGCCATGCTTTTAAATGAGAAGTCAACACTAGCTTTGGCCTGCTCATCTTTAAAAACTTAACGCGAGAAGTCATCCGACTGGCCTTGCTCGGCGTGCTTTTAAACAAGAAGCCGACATTGGCACAGGCCTGCACGAAGTCGATCGACGACCTTGCTCGGAAAACTCACCTAACCTAACTCGATCCGCTATAAGCTCAGTCTAATTTATTCCTACTTTTCATAAGCTAACATAAAACTACAGACTTGTGAAAATTCAATACCTAATTTATAGTCACCCAAGCTCATGAATTGAGCTCGGTCTTTATTTGAGCATAAGTGCTATTTGAAATTCAGAGTAACGTACTGGGTGGCATGGCCCTAAACCTAGATGAAGGCCAAAGCAATCTAGCTTTGCCCCTCATAAACTGACTAGGTTAGCCTCACATGTGCCGGAACCCGAGTGTTAGGCTCGGTCTTATACCTACTCTAAACAAGTATGCCATCTAAGAAACTCAATGAATGCTATACTAGGAGGCACACCACGCCAATAATAATAAACAAAAATGTTAGGAAGATTTTATTATGTTTTGATGATGGCCATACTAGCTGTTATAGCAAGCCTGAACTAAGTTAGAATTCTCTGTATAAGTCTTTACTTAGAGTCTGACATGTTGTATAAGTTAAAGTCAGACAAGTATTGTACTAGTTGGTAGGACGGCAAAGTAAAATAGACATTCAAGCGAGTGAAGCCCGACCAAGCACCAGGTGAAGCGGTGAAGACATTATGGTCGACTTATAACCAAGAAAGTGTGATGACCTTGGATAAGTCTAAGTTATGCTTTAAGTGATGAAACTTAATGTTTAACTATGGTGTACACCGATCTCACCCCAATCAAGGATCGGTGAAGTACAAAGATTCTCCTTAAACTTTGAAATAATCAAGGAAACAATTGAATCGGCGAGAGTAAAGCCCGACTTTCGGTGAGTGAAGACAAAACAGTGAAGAAAGATCTAAAGGCAAAGTCGGATGGATCACTTGACCGTTCGGAGAACGGCTAAGTAATCCTTATCAAAACAGATTTTGAGATATGATGTAGGTTCGAGAGGATCATGCACTAAATGCACAATCAATAGAGGATCAATCAAGGACGGATTTTCCGATAAACATTGGAAGAAAAATCGGATCACTAAAATCAAGGAGAATATAATTAAGGGGAATAAAGAATTATTTCCCTCATTAATATAGCCAACGGACGGAAATTCAAATCAAGGATAATAAAGGCTATAAATAGAGGGCATTGACAGAAAAAGAAAATAAGAAGAAATATAACGAAAAATCGAGCAAAAACTCATCGAGGTAGAAAGCCTTCTATCTGTGCAAAAAGGAAAACATCTAGTGATCAACTCAAAACTGAGAGCTACATTTCAAACACCAAGCACTGAGATTGATCAACAAGTTTGTGAATCCAATTCACATCAACCAAGCAACTGAATCAGAGTCATCTGAGAAGGAGTTGTGTTTGTGATAGCTGCTGAAGGATTTGATCCCAAGGAGCAGTGAAAGAGACTGAATCATTGAAGCTGTTGCAGTCAAGGAGTGATAGTCTTGTAGATTGTGAAGTTTGGGAAGTCAAGGACAATCATACTATTGTAACTGTGAAAACAATAGTGAATTCCTCCAATCATCACAGGAGAAGAGTGGATTAAGGGATTACACCACCCTTAACCACTATAAGCCTTGTGTCAATTTACTTTCAGCAATTTACCTTACTGCATTTACTTAATTGCATATATTATATTATATATTTGTGATTGCTTAAACTACTTTGAAATAACATAGTAAGGAGGGAATTATCCGCTGCCCAAAAGCTTTTAAGTTAAGGAAATTTTTTTGAAACTCCACTATAGTCATTCACCCCTCCCTCTGACTATAGCTCTACCCTTCTCTGGGACCAACAATTGGTATCAGAGCAGTGTTCCTAGTATCAGAACCTGTTCAGATATAATTTCTGGTAACAAGGAGATCACATATTTTCAAAGTAGTTTTTAAATCTGTGCTTTCTATATATTCATATATATATATATATATATATATATGTATATATATATATATATATATATATATTCAAAGTAGTTTATGGATTCCTTAAACTTTATGTCAAAAGTGCCTATTTTTAATGTTAACAATTTTGATGAATATAAAATAAGAATGTTGTCCCATCTTGCGGAACAACTTATGAGGAGATCTTTGGATGTAATTAATGATGGCCCAATCATGATCATGACTATGGTAGCCACGGGAGGCGAGATCAAGGAAAAGAAGTGGACAAACCTAAGAAGGATTGGACCAAGGATGACGAGGAGAAGAGCAAATCTAGACTTTGTTGCAAAAGATATGATTTTGAAGACCCTAAACGCCAACATGTTCATAAGAATCAAAGCCGCAAAATAGCAAAGGAGATGTGGGACAAGCCGGCACCGATAAATGAAGGATCTCAAGCGATTAAAGAAAACAAATTATCATTTGCAAAACGAAATTTCAAAATTTCAAAATGAAGGTTGGTGAATCCATTGATCAAATGGACAGATTCTCAAGCATCATCGATGTGACTCGCAACGGCTTGGACACACATATCCTCGAGAAAGAAGTGTGTTTGAAGATCTTGAGAGGCTTTCTGAAGATGGAAGATCATAACATCGATGTCGGAGGAACAACAAATCTTGCAAACAACGACACCCTAACCACGATGTCTCAACTAAAAGCTCATGAATTCGAATTGAACGAGAGAAGATGGTGCTCTGGTAGAGACACAAAGAACCAGTGCACTGATAGCACCACAGCAAAGTAACTTTGCTGATTGTATCAGCAAAGAGACTCTAGAGCTTAAAGAACAGGTAGCTTTATTAGTTAAACGTTTTGACATGTTTAGCAAAAAGAAGCCATTCAAAGGAAACTCATCATCAAACAAGAGGTCAAGCTCAAACAAAGACATGAGGAAAAGAGATGATGAATCTGAGATGCTTCAATTGCAACAAGAAAGGTCACTTCAAGGTGATTGTCACAAGAAAATAATAAAGATGAGGAAAAGAAGAAGTACAAAGCATCTGAAAAGAAGAGAGGTAAGAAAGCACTCAAGGCTGAATCCAACAGTGAATAGAATGAAGAATCATCTGATAATGTCTCGGATAAACGATGATGAAGAAGGCATTTCGAGACAATGAAAAAGCATGTATGTGCCTCATGACCAAAGAATTAGATGAAAATGAAGGTGACGACTCGGACATTGAGAAAGCAAGCCTATGTCTAATGGATAAGAATCGATGAAACGAGGTAACATCTAGCTCTTACTCCTCATCAAATGCATCCACATATAACACTGCACAATCTTTTATTCTCCCATTAGACCAGCAGCCCTAGTCCAAAATTACATGACTAAATTTGATGAAATTGAGATGAATCATGAAATTCTAGAAAAGGAATGTAAGGATCTAAGAAAAGAAAATAAAAGATTGAAGGAGCAACTGGAATAATTGAAAGCTGAACTAGCTACTAAGGAGATATACTCACCTAATCCAAAAGAAGCAGATGATAACTCATCCACTGCTAACAGATCAAGTGAGAAAATCAACCTAGCAGCAAAAAACACCAGTGAACCACAAAATACATCAGCATACAAACCCTCAAGAAGGTTTGGATCCAGATCTGGTCTTGGCTACAACAGTCAGGATGAGATTAGAAACAATGGTCAACACAATTCTGAATCTAGGACCATCATTGGATCAGAAAGGGAAAGACCATAGTTTCAACCACTCATCCTGTACCGGTGAAGTCAAAACCTAGTGCAGTGAAACAGCAGACTAATTCATCAATCCAGTCAACCAAAAGCAAGGACTTTCTGAATGGTAAAGAAAGACTTTATCCTTCAGAGGATGATTGGAATGTTGCACCTTCAAAATACAAGAAAAAACCATTACATGATATGCATCATGTGTTTAAGAAAAATCAATCTAGGTATGTTCCTAGACTCAATGAAGCAACATAGGTTTCCTAATGCATCTTGGAAAGTAAAGTTGGATGCAAATGCACAAAAAAGTAGAAAAGGTATCGAATACTTCTAGTAGAAATATTAGAAGCTATTCTCGACATGCCTTATACATATGAAGTTGATTACTTCAATTATCCAAAAGAAGATCATTTGGATATACACTTGGTATAGGAGGCATGACTGCTAACATGTATGGACCCTGATGATGCTAAATAATGCACCACCTGTAAATCCGGGCCACGTGTAATCTAAGGGTGAGCTGTAAAGGGGATCGAATGGCTGAAAGTGAGTAAAAGATGGTGTTTTTGGTGTTTTATGGCTGAGTCCAAGAATGTGACTTGGATTGCCTACGTATCCTGTGTAATGTCCAGGAATCAAGCCTTACTTAGTTCCTGGAATGAAGTATTTATAGGCACATGTCTCTCCTCTGCCCTAAGTTTAGGGCGGTTCAGTCTATTGACATAAATACCCTTTAATAGGCCTTGCCTCCTTACCCAAGTAACTTTGTCGGACGTGGGCGGGGAGCCAGGCCGAAGTCAATGGTATCGAGTCGATGGACACCGACGTGGATGTTCGAGTTCGGGCACTTGTGGAACCTCCCCTGAACCACGGCCCTCACTGGCACGTCTCGCATCGATCCGATGTGGATCACTACACGCAGACTTTCCACATGTCTTAGTTTGGACCAACCATATAATTCCACGTGGAGGAGTGAATCCTGGTATAATCATAATCCCCCGGATCGGAGGGAAGCTCACCTCGAGATCTTGATCTCGGATCTGAAAATTTGAATAGCCTCTTCGACATGTGGTCTACTTTAGGTGGGAACACAATTTGTCTTTCCTAGCCGATGTAGGTTGTCATAGGTGACGTCATCTTGACGGTATTAATTGGTGTAGGAAGCAGCGTCTCTTATTGGGCAGCGTGTAGATTTGGCCCTTGATTCTCGTGCTTTAAACTATAATCGCCCCAAAATCCCACCCTTTCAAATCATTTGGAGATTTTCTTAGCATAAAGGAGCCCAAGACTTTGCACTCTCTCATTTGCCATTGTTTGTCTCGGTTTCACGAAAACGCAATTAAGCCCCAATCTATTCAAACTCTTTTTGTCTTTTACTTTACTGCATCTCTTATTGATTCCATGTCTAGTAGCGGTAGTGATTCACAAAATAGAGAGAAATTGTTGTGGAAGAGGAATCCTCACGAGGAGGCAGTTTACGGCGTCCATCCGCCTCCGGTGAGAGAGCTACCGGAGAAGAAGAGGAGGGAGGAGAAGCACAATCGTCTCCTCGACCCACCACCAAACGTCAAACGAGGATGAGAGGCCAAGGGCCGTACGGGTGCATCTCCAGTCTAACCCGGAGAAAGCCAAAACCATCTCGCCTCGATATGGCATACCCTATTCTTCTTCAAACATCATGGTATCGCATGGTCAATTTCGATTTGCTTGTGACCCTCCTCCCGGATTCTGCGCTATATACGAGGCACAATTGAAGGAGGGGTTGAGGTTCCCCCTCCGACCCGTGTCTCATCGAGGTTCTTCGACACTACAAGATCGGCGTTCCACAACGGCTCCAAATGGCGTTAGGGCGTTATGTGATTCGTGTTGGCGTGTCGAATCGCCAAGGTCGAGTTCTCGGTTCGATTATTCCGTCAAAACTACGCCATTCAAAGTCTACAAGATGCGGGATGGTATACTTTTCAGAAGCGTCCTCTCACGTCGGAATTTGTGAGGAAGGTGACTTCATCTCAGGGTGAGTGGAAGCCCTAGTTTTTCTTTATTCGACACGGGTTGGTGGACATCGATGTCTACACTTGGTATAACAGGCCCCAGAAATGGCATGACAGGCTCGGCCCCGATACCCCTGATGGGTGTGGGGCTATCGAGATCGCTCACCCCGACATCGCCACCCGAAACCTGCATTCACTGTATCCCTATGCTGATATCGAGACAGCTGGCCCGGGCGCTTATTTGGAGCTCGATGAAGATGTTCGAGTGTTGCGTAGGACACTTATTTACTCTGTCGAGCTGTTACACTTATGTGTTTTGTAATAAATTTTTTTTTTATAATTTCTTTTTGACTGCATTCTGATGTCGAACTTTCTCTGTTCACAGTGGAGTACTTCTCAAAGATGGACGCCCTAGGCAAAATGCCCGATCCTAAGAAGACAGACCCGAAGAAAATCCAGGAACTAGCCGGTATCGGGTCGAAGGCCCCGGCTCAGGCTTCTGTATCTGGCAAAGTGGCTTCTGGAGGTCAGGGAACTCCAGCTCGAGCTCCCACTCCTGCATCGACGTCGGATATTCTGAGGGGGCAACCCGACGATGCCTAGGTGACAGAGCAGAGTAATGCGGACCTCGTTCGAGAAAACGACAAAGGACGCACGGTTGTAAGGCATGGAATCGGAAAAGAGGCTCGAATTCTTCCGCCTCGGACTTTAGGTGGGGTCGAGGCTCACCCTGCCATGAGCCTCGCCGAGATGGAGGCCATGACTCCGGAGGAGCTTAGTGAGTATCACTTGAAGATCATTCGAGCGGTAAGTCTTTATTCTTTTATGCGGTTTCTTGAACTTTTTGTCGATTTCGGATCTTGAATTAACCTTACTGTCTTTTAGGCTCGGTTGAGGACCAAGGTGGCTATCAGTAAGATCGAGTCTCCATCTGCCGTTATGGAGGAGCAAAAAGAGACCATAGCCAAACTGACTTCCGACATCGAGAAGCAGAAGGCTAAAATCAACAAAATTTGGATGAGCGGCGTGCCAAGCTTGAATCGATTTGGTCGCCTCCGAGACGAGTTGTCGAAAGCCCGCAAAGATATATCCGTTAGTGATTCTGAGTTGGCGAAGGTGAAATCGGAGTTGGCGCATGTGAAGTCGGAGCTCGAGGGGACAAGAACCGATCTGGCGGAAGCACTCAAGGCTCGTACCAACGTCCAGTCCCTCCTCGATGATTTAACGACTCGAGCGGAAACCGCCAAGCGGGACTTCTTGGCCTCAAAAGAGCTCGAAGATGACCTGACATTGCTTATGACCCAGGGGATGAAGGGGGGATTTACCATGGCCATTGACCAAGTCAAAGAGGTCGATCCAAACTTTGACGTGTCTGCCATTTCGAAACCCTACCTATATGATCCAGAGGCCGTTCCTCGTTACGGGCGTTACTTCAATGAGTTCAAAGCCAGCGTTTCCCTATACGAGAAGTACGTTACCCCTGCCCTGGAAGGTGATGGAGCGGAAAATGTCGAGTCGGAAGAGCAGGTCGACCCAAACGCTTCTACCTCAAATCAGCCAGCTTCTTGACGATCTCTCTTTATTGCCGCAATCTTCGTTGATTCTTATTGAACTTTTATCTTATTCGATTTGGTTGTATGACTTTAATATTTTCATTTGTCTGAACTTGCATCTTATCGATTCGATGTTGTAAACTTGCATTCTTAGATTTTTCAACTTAAATCTATGCTTTTCCCATTGAATGTCTTTGTCTTTTATTGATCATTTGTCTAGGGTGTAGTCCTTTCGAACTTAATTCCCTTGTAAATGTTGCCTTGCGGGGTGTAGTCCTATGGACTTAATTCCCCTGTGGCCCCTCGAAGTGTGGTATGAGTTCATGACTCGTAGCACACTTGAGTGTGAGTCGACCTAGTGTTGTCTTGCCTTATTGGCCTGACTTGACTATTTGGTCGGAGCTCGATTAGATTATCCCGCCTTGTCGAGGCTTAAGAGGACATCGTATTAAAACGCATACATACTCATCGCCGCACATCGTGGTGCTTATGATCTGGTCGAGTTGGGTATCCATCGTGGGATTTTCCGTCCGCCTCACATCGTTGCTTATTGGCGGTCGGGAGTGATATAAGCGCCTGCCGGTGACTTGGCTTTTTCAATGTTTTGCTATAACTCCATCGAGTCGACGGTCTTGCGCAGCTCGAAGTGATTTAAGCATTGTCGGTGACTTGGCTTTATTCACTTTTCCGTTTAACTCCTTCGTGTCGAGGTATTGCAGGTTGAAGGTGATATAAGCATTGCCAGTGACTTGGCTTTATTCACCGTACTGCTCCGACTCAGTCGTATCGAGGTCTTTTGTTGGAGTCGATTTCTTGCCTTTTTTCTTTCAGCCTCCTTTTCTTTTTACATAAGCGTGTATGTTAAGCACAATTTAGAAAAGAAAATTACTTGAATAAAAGGCATTAATAGCAACTGTCACATCGACATATTACAAGTAACTAAAAATTGAAGTTGCGAATGTCATAAATTGAATAAACAGCTTAGACGTAGTATTTCCGGAGATTGGTGGCGTGCCACGTCCGGGGCACTGTGCTCCCGTCCGATCTCCCCAACTGATACGACCCTTTTGGATGCACCTTCAGAATTTTGTATGGTCCTTCCCAATTCGGCTCGAGCTTGCCTATTGGGTCCTGCCTGCTGGCTTCGTTCTTCCTCAAAATGAGGTCCCCCACTTGGAAATATTTGTATTTTACCCTCGCGTTATAATACTGTGATATCTTTCTTTTATAATGGGCCATTCGATATCTTTTTAACCTCCTCTTCTCTTCGACGTTATCTTTCTCTTGAAGCAGATCGGTGGCGTTTGTTTCAACGTTATATGCCAGAATTCGAGGTGAGGCCAGTCCGATCTCCGCAGGTATCACTGCTTCGCATCCATAAGCCATAGCGAATGGAGTCTCTGAGTAGGCGAATTGGGTCTTTGATACGATCGACCCGCAGATATCTTTGAGAAGCGAAATGCCCAATCTCGACCTCGCCTTCCAACCGTTTCTTCAACCCAAACTTGATTTGCCTGTTTGTCTGCTCGACCTGCCCATTGGACTGAGGTCGAGCCACCGATGTCGTTCTATGTTCGATCTTGAACTCTTTGAGCCAATCCTGCACGCGATCATCTAGAAATTGAGTCCCATTATCCGATATCAGATACTTGGGAATTCCAAACCTGCACAAAATGTTTTCCCACATAAACTTCTTGATGGTCTGGGCTCTGATGTCAGTTAGAGCCTTGGCCTCGACCCATTTCGTGAAATAATCAACCGCGACTACAACATACTTGAAATTGCCCGGAGCTCGAGGCAATGGTCCGACTATATCGACCCCCCACTCATCGAACGGCCATACCGACTCGATGGCGTTCATCTCTTGCGCCTGTTGATGGGTCACTACATCGTGTACCTGACAAGCCCTGCACCTCATCACCAATCAATTGGCGTCCTTTTGCATCGTTGGCCAAAAATAACCTGCTAGCTTGCATTTTCTTGCCAACATCCGAGCTCCGCAATGGTTACCACAAACCCCTCGATGTATCTCTTCCAGTAGATAAGCCCCCTCATCTTCCGATGCACATCGTAGCCAAGGTGTTACAAACGATTTTCGATATAGCACATAGTCGAATAGAGCGTACCTCGAGGCTTGCAGTCTGATTTTTCTGGTCTGAGACTTATCAGACGGGAGAATTCCGTCCTTTAAGAATAATGCTATCGGATCCATCCATGTCGATCCTTGAACCACTGGTTGCATATCGACCTCGTTATAGCTTCGCTCCGCTAGCATTTCCACCAGAACTTTCCTCTTCGACTTGAAATTGATGCGAGTTTAGACAACGCGATCGGCCGCTTTGTTCTCACTTGGGTACCTGATCAATACGAATCGTTTTGAACTTTGACATCAGTCCTTGAACCACTCTCAAATAATTCTTCATAGATTCTTCCTTGGCCTCATACTCGCCTCGTATGTGATTTACTACGAGTTGAGAGTCACTGTAAACTAGGAGGTTCTCGACCCCCAATTTCAAAGCCGACTTTAGACTGTGATCATTGCCTCATACTCGGCCCGTTGTTTGTAGCTTTGAATTCGAACCGCGAAGACATAAGGAAACTCTTCTCCTTAGGGATCGACCAATAACAAACCAGCCCCAGCTCGCTCTCTACTCGAGGCACCATCGACATGGATGGTCCAACGCTTCATCATCGATGATTTGCTTATCCTGTTACAAGCCGAATTGACAATCCTTCGCTATGAAGTCCGCTGAGAGCTTGACCCTTAATGGTTGTACACGAGGTAGAAACTTCGATATCGTATTCATTCTAGCTCGACAACCCACTTGGCCAATCGACCAAGTCTCGGGCTTTGCCAAAATTGCTTTTTGAGGTGGTCGGTGACCACAGCGATGGGGTGTGTTTGAAAGTAGGGTTTCAGTTTCCTCGATGTATGAACCAGACTTAATGCCAATTTTTCAGCCGGTGTGTATCTGATCTCTGGTCCATGCAATGCCTTGCTTACGAAATACATCAGGATCGACCACTGGTCTCCATCTCGAACCAATACGGCACTCACTGCCTCTTCACGCATCGCTAGATAAATCGGGAGTTTCTCCTTCTCGAGGTGAGGGCACAGCGTGGTAAATCGGATAGATACTCCTTCAAATCATCGAAGGCTTTTTGACACTTCTCATCCCACTGGAATGGACTCGCTTTCTTTAATATCTTGAAGAATGGTAGGGCCCTTTGTGCTGATATCGACAAAAAACGATTGAGGACCGCCATCCGACCTGTCAACCGTTGCACTTCCTTTACGTTACGAGGCGTAGGCATGTTCCTGAGGGCCTCGATTTTATCTGGATTAGCTCTGATCCCCTCTCTCGATATCATGTACCCCAAAAATTTTCCAGATCGAACTCCAAAGGTACATTTCTTTGGGTTAAGCTTCATGTTTGCGGCCCGCAGTACCTCAAAGACCTCTCTGACATCGACAAGAAACTGTCCCATGGACTTGCTCTTGATCAATAAATCGTCAACATAAACTTCCATATTTCGACCTATCTGCCCCTCGAAAATTTTATTGACGGCTCTCTGATAGGTATCCCCTGCATTCTTCAGGCCAAACGGCATTGTTACAAAGCAAAACGTACCAAATTCTGTGATAAACACGGTTTTTTCCGAGTCCTGAGGGTCCATGAAGATTTGATAATACCCTCATGCGCATCGAAAACCAAATACCTCGAAAGCCAAGTGTCGAGTCGACCAACTGATCAATCTTTGGAAGCGGATATGAGTCCTTAGGGCATGCTTTGTTAAGATCGGTAAAATCGACGCACATCCGCCAGCTCTGATCTGGCTTCCTAACCAACACTGGATTGGCCAACCAATCCGGGTAGAATATCTCCTTCACGATCCCAGCAATTAGTAACTTGTCGACTTCTTTCTTTACTGCTTCTTTCCTTTCAGGAGCAAGGTTCCTCTTCTTTTGCCGTATAGGCTTCTTTTTTAGGTCGACGTTGAGTCGATGCACTGCTATGTCCGCCGACAGACCTGGCATGTCATCTGCCTTCCATGCGAAAACGTCTCGATACTCAGCTAAGAGGTCGACCAAGGCTTTCATGTCGGGGTGTGGCATCCACTTCCCGATCTGGACCCCTTGGCCCTCTTCCTCCTTCCACACTCGAACCTCCTCTGTCGGGTCGGCGGACACCCAGCTCCGATCCTCCTCTTCCTCAGGTATCAACTCCTCAACCAGCACCTGCCCTACCCCTTTTCCTTTAATCGTAACCAGGCTACAGTTTCTGGCTACCTCGACGTCTCATTTGACTTCATGGGTCCCGTACCAGGTGGGGAACTTCATGCTGTTGTGAAATGTCGAGATGATGGCTCTGAGATCATATAAAGCTGGTCGACCTAATATCGCGTTGTACCCTGAAGGGGCCTTAACTACGACATAGGTCATTTCCATTGTTCGACCTTTTTCCCCGTCTCCGACCGTAGTTAACAAATTGATCGACCCGACGGGGTGGATGGCTTGCCCTGTAAACCCAAATAAAGGGGTAGATAATGGAACAATGTCTTCATCTTTCAACCTCATGGCTTTAAAGGCTGAGTAGTAGAGGATATTTACGGCGCTCCTACTGTCGACACAAACTCTTTTTATTCGCCCCCGGCTTATCACCGCCTCGATTACTAATCCCTCGCTATGGCTGTGTGAACTCGGAACATCATCCTTGGGTCCATAACCCACTTCTGTCGTAAACCTGATCTTCTTTGACTCTCTCGATCTGTCTGAAGAATGCCGACTAGATCGGGGCCTATCCGATTCACGCTCTGCAACAATCGTGTTGATGCCATACCCAGTGCGATTATCCCGATGAGGGTCTCGATTCGGATTTTCTCGATAGTCATCACGGAGATTATCTCGATAGTTCGGCTCGAGATATAACTGTCTTGGCGATTTCGATTGTCACGCGCGCGAGATCGGTCTTTCTTTCCATTATAAGTTTTCCTCTTGTACTCTCGGCGGCCCTTTGGCTCGTCTTTTCGACGACATCAATCACCTCATCCAATCGACCTTTTGAATACAAAGTCCGATATCTCTCTTCAAATCGAAACACTCCTCCGTGTCGTGCCCCACATCTCGGTGATAGTCGCAATACTTGTGAGTATTTTTCCTTTTCTCTGGGTCCTTGGACATCGGCTTGGGTGTTCGGGCAATATTCTTTTTGATCATAATCGCCAGCACCTCCCCCCGTGATCGATTGAGGGGTATAAAATCTCGTTCTTTCAGGTTCCCTTTCTTTCCAAGCCGATCTGAGATCGGAGCTGTCAATCGATCAAAGACATTGGTCTTGCTTTCCTCGTTCCGACCCCTAGGCTGACCCTTGGTCTGGCTTCGGGAGTCGTTCCTCGAATTGAGGCCAAGTGAAATGGTGTGCAAACGCACTGCCTCTTCACCTTGGCAAAACTTATGGACTATGTTCACACATTCGTCCATATCATTCGGCATCTTCTTAGACAATTTGTCATACAACTTCATATTTCACAGACCTCCAACGAAAGCATTAACCTGCAGTGCATCACTAGCGTTATGCACTTTCATGGCCTCAAGATTAAAACGTCTCATGAAGTCGATAGTCGACTCCCCTTTCTCTTGCTTAATATTCATGAGGTGTGTGGCACTGAGGTGGAACTTCTTATTCCCAATGAAAGCATCTTGAAATTTTTTTCCCAGCTGTAAAAAACTTGAGATCGACCCGGGGCGTAGCTTGTGGAACCACTCTCGAGCTCGACCTGTGAGCAACGTGTCGAAGGCACGACACTTCATGGCATCATTTACGTTCCTCAACCTCATCATCGATATATATCGATATAGATGGTCCTCTGGGTCCGTAGTACCGTCATAAGGTTCCATCTTGGGTGGTTTGAATGACTCAGGCATCGTGTATATCTCTATCTCGGGACTAAATGGCGATTCAAGCCATTCTGTGACCTATTCCTTCCCTACTATGCGGTTGAACTCATTTCGGATACTCTCATCGACCTGCCGCTGTTGGCTTTCTTGTCCAGGACGTCTGTGGGCGTTAGTCATGCTGATTTCAATTGCGTCTTCCTCACATTCTTCTTGAGGTTCGACAGGCCTCTTCCCTCTAGCCTTATCAGCCTCCTTACGACCCAGAGGGTCCAACAAGTGTTCTTTAGGGGGATTACAGATTCTCTTACCTATGAATGCCGACGCCACCACCCTTTTCTGGGCGTCTTCATCTAAAGATGCTAAGTGATCTGCCATATCCTCAGCAGGCTGCGGGGGCCGAGGCCTAGGTGGATCTGCAGAATCGTGGGTCTAGATCCAGTGGGGACTTCTTGAATCTGAGATGGAACCCCTGCTGGATCTATATCCGTGTGCTCTTCGATCTGCATGTTCTTACTGTTCGCCGGTTTCTTCCTTGCTGGTGGTGTCATACGATTTCTTTACCAACTCACCGGTAGAAGGCCCTCCTTCTAGCGCCAAATGATGATGCTAAATAATGCACCACCTGTAAATCCGGGCCACGTGTAATCTAAGGGTGAGCTGTAAAGGGGATCGAATGGCTGAAAGTGAGTAAAAGATGGTGTTTTTGGTGTTTTATGGCTGAGTCCAAGAATGTGACTTGGATTGCCTACGATCTGTGTAATGTCCAGAATCAAGCCTAACGTAGTTCCCGGGTGTGAAGTATTTATAGGCACATGTCTCTCATCCGCCTAAGTTTAGGGTGGTTCGATCTATTGACATAAATACCGCTTTAATAGGCCTTGCCTCCTTACCCAAGTAACCTGTCGGACGTGGGCCCAGGAGCCCAGACTGAAGTCAATGGTATCGAGTCGATGGACACCGACGTGGATGTTCGAGTTCGGGCACTTGTGGAACCTCCCCTGAACCAAGGCCCTCACTGCACGTCTCACATCGATCCGATGTGGATCACTACACGAGACTTTCCACATGTCCCACCGGACCAATCATATAATTCCACGTGGAGGAGTGAATCTGGTATCCTCGCACCCAAACAATGTTGGGTACCTAAACATAATTAATTTGTTTTGTAGAATGTCTGGTACATAGACAGTGGATGTTCCAGACACATGACAGGAAACAAGTGATGGCTCACTGACTTCAAAGCTTTGATGGACCCAAAGTCACTTTTGGGGCAAAGAAAACCCTGGCAAGATTAAGGGGGAAGGCACAATGCTCAAGAACAATTTGAGTATTCAAAATGTGGCATATGTTAAGGGACTTAATTTCAATCTGATGAGCATTAGTCAATTTTGTGACAAAGGCTACAATGTGCACTTCAACAAGGAAGGATGCAAAGTGATTCACAGCCAAACTAACATAGTAGTTCTTGCAGGAAGAAGAAAAGATAACATGTATGCGGTGGATTGGAAAACAGCTAAAGCAGAAACATGTCTATTTGTCAAAAATAAACAATCAACCAGCTGGATCTGGCATAGAAGATTAAATCACTTGAATTTCAAGACCATCAACACATTATCAAAGAATAAGTTCGTTGAAGGCCTACCAGAGATCACATTCAAGAAAGAAAGTCTATGTGATGCATGTCAGAAAGGGAAACAAATCAAAAGCTCCTTCAAGTTAAAGCCCCATCAATCAACAACAAGAATTCTACATCTGTTACATATGGACCTGTTTGGACCAGTCACACCAGTAAGTGTAAGTGGTAAGAAATACAGTCTAGTAGTGGTTGATGATTTCTCCAAATACACCTGGACCATATTCATGAACAAGAAGAAATAAACACTGAAGAGGCTGCCAGATTTGCTAAGAAGAAATCAAAATGAGAAAGAACTAAAGATCATCAAGATCAGATCAGATAGAGGCACAGAATTTCTAAATGAAGTTATCAGAACTTACTGTGAAGAAAATGGAGTATTACATCAATTATCTGCAGCAAGAACTCCACAACAAAATGATGTAGCAGAAAGAAGAAACAGAACTCTCAAAGAAGCAGTCAGAACAATGATTGCAGAAGCATGCTTACCAAAGAGATTTTGGGGTAAAGCAGCAAACACAGCATGCCATACATAAAACAGATCAATCATCAACAAATATCATGGAAAGACATCATATGAAATATGGAATGGTAGAAAACCTAATGTCTCATATTTTCATATGTTTGGATCAAAATGTTTTGTTTTGAACAGGAATCAGCTGCATACCTTTGATGAAAAGGCTGATGAAGCAATCTTCATGGGATACTCGAAAACCAAAGAAAGCTTTGAGTACTCAACAAAAGAACATTGGTGATTGAAGAATCAATACATGTAGTATTTGATGAACCAAATACAAATGGTGAAAGTCTTCAAGATCAAGAAGAAGAAGCAACACAAAGGGAATCATATACAAATACAACCATACCAGCTTCCATCCTGAATCACCATTTTGGAAATCAAGATGAACCACAAGTCATTACAACAGAAGGAGAATCGAACTTGAAGCTCATGCGAGAACTCGAAATTGCGAAAGCACCCAGTGAAGAAGAACAACTTCAACCCGACCTAAATTGGCTAAGAGATCATCCTGAAGAACAAGTCATTGGAGACATTCACACATGAGTTAGAACCAGAAGACAACTGGAGCATATGCTAACATGTTTTCTATCACAAGTGGAACCCAAGACAATAGATGATGCAATTCAAGATGCAGATTGGATCACAGCCATGCAAGAAGAACTAAATGAATTTGAAAGAAATGAAGTCTGGGAACTTGTTGACAGACCAGACATAGCCAACATCATTGGAACAAAATGGGTATTCAGAAACAAGATGGATGAGCAAGGAACAGTTGTCAGAAACAAGGCAAGGCTAGTTGAAAAAGGCTATTCTCTAGCAGAAGGAATAGATTATGATGAAACATTTGCACTAGTGGCAAGAATGGAGGCAATCAGACTCTTTCTAGATTTTGCTGCACACAAAGACTTCAAAGTCTATCAAATGGATGTCAAGAGAGCATTTATGAATGGAATTTTGGAAGAAGAAGTGTATGTGGAACAACCTCCTGGTTTCCAACTCAAAGGAAAAGAAGACAAAGTTACAAACTCAAGAAAGCTCTTTATGGACTCAAAC
Source organism: Gentiana macrophylla (assembly GCA_026214975.1). Lineage (NCBI taxonomy): Eukaryota > Viridiplantae > Streptophyta > Magnoliopsida > Gentianales > Gentianaceae > Gentiana > Gentiana macrophylla. The sequence goes on along the minus strand of CM047808.1, from coordinate 16,030,089 downwards.
AAGCACCCAGAGCTTGGTATGAAACATTATCACAATTTTTGATCAAGAATGGATTCAACAAAGGAACTATAGATAAGACTCTATTCAAATTAGAGGAAGGAACAAGAACATTGCTAGTACAAATCCATGTTGATGACATCATCTTTGGATCAGAGGATGAAAAGCTGTGTAAGAAATTTGAAAACCTTATAAAGAGCAAATTTCAAATAAGCATGATGGGAGAATTAAATTATTTTCTTGGTCTTCAAGTAAAGCAAATGAAGGATGGAATTTTCATCAGTCAAGCCAAGTATACAAAAGACCTAATAGACAAGTATGGTATGGATACAAGTGGGACAGCAGATTCACCAATGTGTGCAAGAGTCACTCTTGGAAAAGATGAAGCTGGAATGGATGTTGATCAGAAAATGTATAGAGGAATCATTGGATCCCTACTTTATCTAACTGCAAGCAGACCTGATATAGCATTTGCAGTAGGAGTATGTGCAAGGTTTCAAGCTCAACCAAAAGAATCACATCTCCTAGCAGCCAAAAGAATAATCCAATACCTGAAAAACACTATTAATGTTGGAATTTGGTATCCAAAAGATGGAGGATTCAAGTTGATATCATATTCGACTCGACTATCTTTGGATGCAAGATAGATAGAAAAAGCACCTCTGGAACATGCCAGATGCTAGGCACCTGGCTAGTCTCTTGGTTCAGTAAAAAGCAAAACTCCATATCTACATCAACAGCTGAAGCAGAATATATAGCAACAGACAGTTGTTGTGCACAAGTACTTTGGATTAAACAACAGCTAAGGGATTATGGAGTGGAGTAAAAGACTATCCCAATCATGTGTGACAACACAAGTGCCATATCTATCACTGAAAATCCAGTATTGCATTCAAGAACAAAGCACATTTATGTGAGACATCATTTTATCAGAGATCATGTTGAAAAAGGAGATGTCATCCTAAAATACATATCCACTGAAGATCAATTGGCTGACATCTTCACTAAACCACTTAGTCATGAAGGGTTTAGCTTGTTAAGAACTGAGTTGGGAATGATTGAAATTGACTAAGTACCAAAGAGCGGCTAACTGGAGTAATCAGCCAAGTGACTTCATCAACTGTTTAAACCTTTGCAATTACAGGAGATGTAGCAAGTAAGGCACTGGTACTCGGCGAAGTTAACTTCACTGATTGTTAGGAATGGTAGAATAAAGCAACTCACTGACAAATTCACTACATCGGCTAAGTGACCAGCCAAGGCACTCCACCGAAGTAAAGAATGGAGTAATGGGCAAATGATAGTGTGAACACAATCAATTTTTATACACGTGGAGAATAAGGAAGTTATGAAGGATTATTCTATGGATGATTACACGCGTGAAGATCAACTTACAATAATGGAGGTAACCATATTATTTTGAATTACAAAACGTCTCGATTCCCCGATTTATCATTACTTACCTCAAACACTCCCCACTACACTCGAATATCGTGATTTATATACACAAAATCATGCCATTATGTCATAAAATCCTTCCACATTCAAACCACGTTCACACTACCCAAATTATCCTATATAAACCATACTTAGAGATTTTCTAGAAATCTTTACACTCTATTGCAAGTTACAAACCCTATTTCTTATTGCTAATCAAATATTTCTCTCAAACCTCAAAGAAATGGCTTCATCGTCTAAAATCTCTCCCACTGAAAAATTCTATGAAAAATCAATCATCACAGGGTCGTTTTTCAAACCTGAACCCTACCTCTCTTTCTGTGACAATGATGGACAATCTCCACGCTTAGTTGATTGTTGTTCAAATTTGGGGTTAATGACCTTCCTAAAACCCCTAATCAACGGAATTTGTTATGAAAATTTGATTGCATTCTGGAAAAATGCAAAGTTTGTGCCCAGCACAAAGAAGACTGATACCGACTGCATAAAAAGCTCAATCTTTAGGAGAGAAGTAGTAATTACGCCTGGTATTCTCAACAGATTCCTACACCTACCCATGATAGTTCCGGCTAAGGTAAAGTTTGTGAAGATTGACATAAAAAACTTATGGGCTGAGATAGCCAAGAACCCCAAGAAAAACAGAAAAACATACAACTGTCCCGGATTTTATCAATACAAAACAACAAGTAATAAACCGGTTAACCTCAAGTGCAAGGATCGTAGTATGGAGGCTAATGCCGGGTCGATCTTACGGGGAACTAGATTTAATGTGAATCCTAGCTTTTGTTTTCAACTAAACTATTGTCACGAAACTAACCTAAACAAATATGCGAAAAAGTAACTAGACAGAGAGATTAATCCAATGCTAGGAAAGATTGAAAGCGATAAACTAAACTAAAATAAAGTGCAGAAAAGTAAACTAAAGCTAAACAATTCAAGGTTAAAGGATTAAATCAAATTATAACGAACGAACAAGCAATTGATCCACCTATCCTATCAACATTCAATTCTAACTCGGATTAATTCGTGATCTCTACTCAAGTCGTGATTCACCTAATCAAAGGCATAAACTCCTACTCTACGTAGACGAGTTCGTTTTCTAATCTTTTATCTTTCGATGTTAAAGATTACGTCTTTCTACCCTAGGCGTGAAATCTTTCAATTTCTAATCTAGAGATTCAATCTAATAACTTTCGTTGTGATTAGATTAAAGGTCTAAACTTTTATCATGGTGTTCTAAAGTTAACATGACTTTCATCAAGCAAACAATAAACAAAAGCACGGATCTTTCGATATAGCATGCAATCAACATATAAAAACATGATAAAAGTAACAACTTTAATAGATACTCACAAAATAATCACGAACTAGAGATCAAACTGTTGAAACGGACGGCTTCACAACGCTTGTTCAAGGAGGATTTAGCCTCCTAGCATCCTTATGCAAACTCGAATTGATGGAATAAAGAACATAAATCTAACTATCTAATCTAGATGTTTTATTGCATAAAAACTGGAAAATAAAGGAGTAAAAACGCAGCCAAGCTGCTCCCTAGGGTTTAGGGATCGAATTGTATGATTAGGGTTTGGGAAATCGCGCCTATTTATAGATTTTTAGGTCGGTTTCGCTGAGTCGGTGCCGTGGACGCCCGTCCACAACCTTGGACGCTCGTCCAGCCTTTATGAATGGAGAATGAACGCTCGTTCAGAACGCGTCTGAACTCTCTGAATGTAAAATACGATTCTGGACGCCAGTTCACTTTTATGGACGCCCGTCCACTACCTTGCTCTAGTATTTTGCTCATAACTTCACTTCTAGGGCTCCAAATGAGGTGATTCAACATGCGTTGGAAAGCTATTTCAATCCTCTACAACTTTCGTCAAGACAACTTTCCCTGAAAGTGCCTACCAGTGTGGACAAAATCCCCATGAAGTGCCTGGTTCCGGTTCCTTCAATGATTCTTCACTTAAACATCTTCCAACTCTTCCATCTTCATGTGATCATCGTTTAAGCTCCTTACTCATCATGAAAACGTATCTACCAACATGATAGAAACATGCAAAATGTAACATCATACGAATAAACATAAAACACCGATAAAATCACGTAAATATCTCGATTTTGCATTTAAACACATTTAAAACTCGTTTACTCAATAATTCGATAAAACCAACACTTTTCTATAAAAAGTACTAAAATACCAAGGATATTGTTACGGGAATAACGTCATATAAATCATAAATTTCACCCTTAACAACTCCCCCACACTTAAACTTTGCTCGTCCCGAGCAAAACAAAACAAGATAAAGGCTCGGAAGGAATATAGACATCTCAACACATATACCACATGCTCAATAAATTAGAAGTTCACCGTCGTGTGTGTGCATAGCCATAGAAAACTTCCACTAAATCCAAACTTGAGGAACTCAAAGCAAAACTAGCTAATACCCCCTCGTGGACTAGTAATAAATGACACTCATAAGATGCACCCTACAAACGTGACATATCCCGAAAAGAATGATCGAATGAATCTAGGGCCTTTCTGAAATACTCAGAGGACAATCCCTACAACATATCCATCGGTTTATACTGGGGATAAGATTAACGAAAACTAAGCCTTATATTCAATTTCGTACCGATTCTTTAGTTGATTTAACTATTTCACTTTAAACACACATTAGAAGAAGCTATTGCCTCATAGCGAGAATAGGACATTTCGAGATAATACCTACCTTACTCCAATCATAAGGCGACTTTTTTCTAACCTGCCGTGAGCTTTTAGTCATCATAGTGGTATAGGACATACGTGGTACACCCTACCTCACTCAAATCATCGACTAGCTTTAACACACCCTTTTTAATCAACTATTAACTTATCTTTTAATTGACATTAGCCCGTGTTACTTATCACATTCAAACGCGTCTAGATATTCACGAGATATCATACTCGAACTAAATACAAACTATCATAAATCTCAAGATATATACGTAGCACTAAGCACATGACTTATAAGATAATCAAAAACCACTAATCCAAAACGGGGTATAACTTTACAAATTAGCTCATCATTCACTATGGCTCGTGGAAAATAAATCTTGGTGAAACAACTAACTCACTAAAAATATGGTATACAGCATCAATGACTATAACAAACCGAACAAAAACGTGTATTGCCTACTCGGGACAAAACAAAAATTTTGAAAATTTAGCATCATTTTAGCATAGAAAATAATATCATGTATTAACCAAATGGTCGATACATAGCGACCATTCCCCTCCCCCACACTTAAATGACAACATGTCCTCATGGTGTGCAAAATAAAAGAAAAGAGAACTTAGCTGATTGTAGTTCTAAAGAGGGCAACACTGGAAGTGGCGTACGTCCAATCCAGAAATGCTCGAAGACATCAGTAGATTGTGGACCATCCACCGGAAAACTGACATCGTCTGAAACTCACAAACGCTATCAAGACTATCCTGCACACTTGACAAACACGAAAAGTATCTCGGGGATAGGGGGAATTATATCATATGAAACACAAGAGAGAATCGTATTAGATGGAAAAAATCATCGTCCAAGGAAAAGTGCAGAGCATCCAACCGTCAACTACAAATACAGAGCAGATTCACACAAAACCCTAACTAGACTAAAACTAAACGAAGACACACAAAAGAAAAACAAAAGAAAATAAACAAGAGAAAAACAGATATCTAGGGTGCCCCCTAGTAGCGCTTTTGGTTTATGTCGTTAGCTCGACACCATTAAAGCTCAGCCTGGATCAGGCCATTTGACTTTTCTTCCAGCCACTACATCGTGTAAGCTCGAATCAGTAGTGTGGCCGCGGAAACAGCAGCGAACACATGGGGTTAAATCTTTGAAAGCTCTCCATACCTTTTCAAGTTTCCCCATGGTTGCATTCTTTCTTCTCCGGTTCCTCTGATGACGTTTAAGTTGTCGCTCCCTTTCAAACTCTTCCATATCAGCACTACCTGCTAGAACATCTTCAGATTTAACACAACCGTCATCCTCAGAAAACAAATCGGGTGAAAACTCGTCAAAGTGGTTGACTTCGGAAGTCCCACACCCGAGGATTTCGAGGAATTTAACAATCAAAGGCTTTTCTTTATGTTCACCTATATAGTGCTTGCACCTCGACCATTAACTCGAACGGTTGATCACCATAACCTCGTAATTCTAGCACACCTCCAGAATGATTTGGAGAATCTCGAAGGACCGGACCAACGTGTCCTCAACTTGCCAGGAAACAAATGCAACCTGGAATTGTAGAGTAACACTTGCTCACCGACCTTGAATTCTCTCTTCTTTATCTTGGCATCGTGGAGGAGTTTCATCTTCTCCTTACTAATCCTGGCGCTTTCGTAAGCTTGGAGTCTGAATTCATCCACTCATGCAAATCTAACTGCGGCGGTGTTTGCCACAGATTGGGAATCGAAGTTAAGAAACTTCGTGAGCCGAAGACGCCTGTGTGCTCTAACTCGATTGGCGTGATGACATGGTTTCCGTGAGACCATTTGATATGGCGATGTACCCATAGGGGTCTTATAGGCGATCCTATATGCCCAAAGTACATCGTCCAACTTCGAACTCAGCCTTTTCTATGACTTTTCACCGTCTTCTCCAGGATTTTCTTAAGACTCGGTTGCTTCGCTCAACTCGACCACTAGTCATCGGATGATATGGTGTGCCGATTTTATGGTGAACACCATACTTCTCGAGACTTTTTCCAAAGGTCGGTTGCGAAAATGTGTCCTTCGTAAACTTATCAAGGCACGTGGACATCCAAACCTCACAAAGATATTCTTCTTCAAAAATTTCATGACCGCTTTATGATCATTGTGAGGAGTGGCAATTGCCTCCACCCATTTCGAAACATAGTCAACGCAGACTAAGATGTATTTGTTGCCGCAAGATGATGGGAATGGTCCCATAAAATCGATGCCCCAAACATCAAAGACTTCGCATTCAAGGATGGGTTTCAAAGGCATGTCAAATCGCTTGTCGAGTACCGGTTCTTTGGCATCTATCACAAGACTTACGAAAAACTTCGTATCCTTGAAGATAGTGGGCCAATAGAAACCGGATCGAAAGATCTTCGCAACCGTTTTCCAAGGACCAAAGTGACCACCGTGGGTCCACTGGCATTGCTTCGATTATATCGCGTTGCTCGTTCGAGGAACACACCTCCTTAGCAAACCATCTTTGCAGATCTTGAAGAGGTAAGGTTCATCCCAAACAAAGTATTTCATATCGAGAAGAACTTCTTCTTCTCTTGATACGACATTTCGTGGATCAAGGTATTTGGCATGAAGGTAGTTGACAATGGAGGAGTACCAAGGAACATCGGGAGAACGGCCATCGATCAACATGATGTTTTCTAGAGGAAAGTAAAGATCTATATCATCCGGTTCATTCTTTTCCTCATTTAACATCCTAGACACATGATCCGCTACTACGCTCTCACCGCCGCTTCTTGTCTTTGATTTGAACGTCAAACTCTTGTAGGTCGATATCCAACGCAGAGAGCGGTTTAGCATCCTTTTTAGTCATCGACATACCGCAAAAGCGGCGTGATCACCCACACGATCACTTGAGCACCTAACAAGTAACTACGGAACTTGTCCATAGCAAACACTACGCCAATAATTCCTTTTAGGTAGTCGTATAGTTAACTTGCGAAGGATTCAACGTGTGGTGGCGTAATAGATAGGTCGGAACTTTCCTTCGATTCATTGTCTAAGATCGCACTAACAAAGATAGTTGGATGCATCGCACATAAGCTCAAAGGGCAAGTTCGGTCAGGTGAAATAAGAATTGAGCGAGAGATCGACGATTTTTGAGCTCTCTCAACGCGCTGCTATAAACTATCATCAAAATCAAAAGTAACGTCTTCTTTTAGTAAGGTAGACAGGGGCTTGGCGATCTTTGAAAAGTCCTGGATGAACCTCCTATAGAAGCCGACATGTCCGAGAAAACCTCGGACTTCTCGAACATTCTTAGGATAACTCATCTTCTCAATAGCTTCAACCTTGGCCCTATCTACTTATACCTTTGGCGGACACTTTGTGGCCAAGAACTATTCCTTCATCTACCATAAAATGGCATTTCTCCCAATTTAGCACCAAGTTCTTTTCCACACACCTAGACAACACCTGATCAAGATTATCGAGGCAATCATCGAAGGATTGACCAAAGACCGAAAAATCATCCATAAAAATCTCCATGCACTTTTCAACTAGCCCGTCAAAGATTGCCATCATACACCTCTGAAAAGGTAGCGGGGCATTGCATAGACCAAATGGCATCCGCTGTGTAGGCGAATGTACCATAAGGGCAAGTGAAAGTGGTCTTCTCTTGGTCAACAGGATCGATGGGTATCTGGAAATATCCTCGAATATCCATCCAGAAGCGATAGAATCGTGCCCGCCCAGACGCTCAAGCATCCGGTCAATGAAGGGAAGGGGAAATGATCTTTCATTGTGACCTCATTGAGTTTTCGATAATCGATACATACTCAGTATCCAAAGAACGAGCCTCAATGCTATCTCTTCTCCTTCTCATTCTTCTCAATAGTAATTCCCTTTTTGGGGACTACCCGAGTCGGGAAACCCATTCACCATGTCGAAGAATGGCGTAAATGATACCCATATCTAGAAGTTTAATGATCTCCTTCTTGACTACCTCTTGCATGTGAGGGTTGAGCCTTCTCAGAGGTCTCGTCTAACTCGCTTTGCACCCTCCTCGCCTTGATCTTGTGCATACAGATGTCGGGAGATATCCTCGGATATCTCCCACCGCCATCCAAAGGCTTTTTCATTTTTGCGCAAGACGTTTAACGCAGTTTAAGCTCTTCTATACGAGATAGCTTGGCAGAGATGATCAAAGGAAGCTTGTCACCTTCTCTTAAAAACACATACTTAAGATGTTTGAGTAACGGCTTGATGCATCAAATCTACGGAGGATCCTCTAGACTTGATTTAAGATCGCCACTCTTCAACTCAACATCGCTGAGCTTACTTAGTGGTCCTACTGCCAAGGCTTCTTCTCTTAGCTCATCCTCAAAATCAGCTGCTAACTGGTCTAGATTGACCACACCATGATTATTCAGATTATCGATCAATCGCTCATATTCTGCTTCTACAGCCAAGACTTGCTTATCCATGAAGTCATTGAAGTCATCAGACGTCTCCTCAATGGAAAAGCCGGTTGGAGAACCGGAAGGTACTTGAATAGATTTAGAAACGTTATAGCTCACCTCTTGGTCACCAACTCGGATAGTTACTTTCCCACCATCACAATCGATGAGGGCTCTAGCTGTAGATAGGAAAGGTCTTCCAAGAATCAGAGGGACATTTTCATTTTTCTCCATATCTAAGACATACCAGTCAACGGGAAAGGTAAACCTACCCACTTGAACCAATACGTCCTTTAGGATCCCTGAGGCTTTCTTTGAAGATCTATCAGCGAACTGCAAGTTCATGGTGGTGGGTTCTAGAAGATTCTGCAAACCAAGCTGATTGCAAACGGACAATGGCATCAAGCTGATGGATGCACCCAGGTCACACAAGGAATTCGGGAAGACTAGACCTCCCATCTGCAATGTGAGCACAAATTTGCCTGGGTCGCTTCTCTTGGTTGGTAAGTCTTGATAATTGACCAGAGAACACTCCTTACCAATTGCTTGATCCATTCCTGCTAACTTCTTCTTGGAAGAAACAACATCCTTTATGAATTTGGTGTACTTAGGCATCCCTACCAAGACATCTGACAATGGAAGATTTACCTGAGTATTTTTCAACAAATTAAGCACTTTTTCATACTTCTTATCTTCGCTCAATGGGATGTTGCTCTTTCTAGGTGGAAAGGGAAGCTTTTTCAAATCCTCCTCGGAAAATACTTTCTTCGAGGGCGAACTAACGGCCTTGTCCTCCAAATCTTTCCATCGAACCGTCTCTTCATTCTTTTTGCTAGTCAGGGGATCAGCCACCTGACTCTCATTTAACTCATCACTCCTCGTGGATCACCCACGAGGACTTCCAATGATTCTTTATTCCTCAAGGATCACCACTTGAGGAATCTCAACTCTTTCTTCTATCGGGATCACCACACGATTTGCCTTCTGCGGCCGAGGGGATGATGGGTGCTCAATTTCCCTCTCGCCTTATCGGCGCGGAGGGGGCTAGTGGTTTCCACTGGCCGTGGGGACCACCAACTTGAGAACCACTTAAGTTCATCGACCGGCCTCCTCTTTACCGTATTGCATTATTGGCACGAGGTCGATGCATTGGTCGTTGCTCAAATCGGCGTGAGCGACTTGACCTCCTTTTGGTTTTTCTCAAGAAATCGGGCGGATGCCCCGGGTCTTGACGCTAGCTCGCTCACCAATTGCCCTATTTGTCTCTCAAGATTTTTATTGTCTGCTTTGCTCCTCCAACTTGGTTTCAAATTGTTGGATTGGGAGGGTCCTTGAGAGTTCGATGATTTTGAGGAGTGGTGATTGGACTGATTTGGAAATGTAGAATTAGAATTGGCGGGCCAATTCTGATTGAACCTTTGTTGTGGATTGGAAAAATTCGAGTTTTGATTCTGATTAAACCCAGGGTTTCTGTTGAAATTCTGATTCGAATTAAAGTTCAAGTTGGGATTGAAATTTGAAGATGGATTAAACCCTTGGTTTTGAAAATTGCCCTGGCCTGGAAACTGATTGAACCTTTGATTGTTCTGGCCATAGAATGCATTCACTTCCGCATTCTGTCCGTTCATAGGGCAGAATTTAGAAGTGTGCCCCACCTCGTCACAATTTTGACATGTGACTTGATTGTACTGTCCATAGTCATGAACAGCATTTACTTGATAAGGTGCAGGGGGATTAAATTGACATTGGCCATTCATATGGCCGGTCTGACAGCAATTTTCGCAATACAGAACCTGAGGGTTCTGTGGAAAAGAGGAAGTTTGATTTATAGGATTGGAAACTTGAGGGGGACCATCTGGCTTTGCAGCATGGCAATCAAACTTTGTAAATTGACTTCCTCAACCTTTGGAGGAGGAGGTGCTTGAATTGCTTGATAAGAGGGGGCATAGTTATATTTGGCAATGTCCTCAAACAATGCCCATCCCTCATCAGGCGTTTTCTTCAGAAATGCCCCTCCAGAAGAACTATTGACCATGCCTTTTGTAAGCTCGGTCAATCCACTGAAGAATGTATTGACTTGCCTTTCCAGTGGCAAGCCATGGTGGGGGCATTTTCTAAGAAGAGACTTGAATCTCTTCCAACACTCGAAGAAAGATTCATTCTCTTTCTGATAGAATGTGAAAATGTCATTTAAGCACTGGGCAGTTTTTGAAGGTGGAAAATATTGACTCAAGAACTCCTTTTCGAGTTCCGCCTGTGTGGTGATAGATTCGAGACGGGAGAGAGGTGTACCACTCTTTAGCCTCTCCTTTCGAGAAAAAGGAAAAGTTTAAGTTTAATAGCATCCTCACTTACTCCTTGGATGCGTGTAGTACCGCATATCTCTAAGAATGTGTGTAAGTGGGTATCGCGGATTCTCCGATTGGTAGCCGTGAAAAATTGATGCGTCTTTGCATCATCCGGATAAGTCCTGGCTTCACTCAAAGGTTTGTGCAGTAATGGCTGGAATAACAATAGCCGGGTTGACCTTGACTTCGCCTGGCATGGCGTAGTCCGCCAATGTACGTCTATTATCGGCGCCATTATCACAAAATCGCTGATTTCTCTTGCTAGTTGTTCTTCAAGATCTCGCCGCTCGCATGCCGTAACCGCAGAATGGAAATTCCGCTGTTTGGCCGGACTATGGTTCGCTTCGGGTCGTGGGTGTATATTAACGGTCCTTTTGACTCCGAGTTTGCATAAACCGGACCAAAGACAAGTGGAACAAAACCTAAAACTAAGAAAGAGATAAAAGCCTAAACTAAAAATTAAAAGCCTAAAGAGAGGAAAGGAAAGAAAAACAGAAACAAAAGTTTTAAAGAAAACAATACCGGACGGACGTCCAAAGATTGGACGGGCGTCCGTGATGAAATTGAGGTCGGACGGGCGTTTAGTAATGTAAACGCTTCGTCGGATGACATTAATCTGAACGGGCGCCCAAAACTTATGGGCGCTCGTCTAAGTGAATAAAACAGAATCAAATTGATAATTTCCCGCGACGGGCGTCCAATATCCAGGCACCCGTTTGATCACGGAAAACTTAGAAACGAACGAGAATTTGCGAGATAAAGCAAGAAGGAAGAAAGGACGTCGAAAAAAGCGAAAAAATGTAAGATCTAACTTCAAGAAAAATACTAAGGAAAGTTTTAAACCCTAATTATCTACTTAACAACTACCTAAAACAATTATCAACTAAAAGCAGAATTTAGAACGGATTAAAACAGAAAAAGCGAAACAAAAACAAACAAAAAAAAAAAGCGAAACGAAAATAAAACTAGACAACCGTCCGGTTCCCGCAACGGCGCCAAAAACTTGTCCCGGATTTTATCAATACAAAACAACAAGTAATAAACCGGTTAACCTCAAGTGCAAGGATCGTAGTATGGAGGCTAATGCCGGGTCGATCTTCTGGGGGAACTAGACGAATGTGAATCCTAGCTTTTGTTTTCAACTAAACTATTGTCACGAAACTAACCTAAACAAATATGCAGAAAAAGTAACTGAGACAGAGAGATTAATCCAATGCTAGGAAAGATTGAAAGCGATAAACTAAACTAAAATAAAGTGCGAAAAAGTAAACTAAAGCTAAACAATTCAAGGTTAAAGGATTAAATCAAATTATAACGAATCTAACAAGCAATTGATCCACCTATCCTATCAACATTCAATTCTAACTCGGATTAATTCGTGATCTCTACTCAAGTCGTGATTCACCTAATCAAAGGCATAAACTCCTACTCTCGTAGACGAGTTCGTTTTCTAATCTTTTATCTTTCGATGTTAAAGATTACGTCTTTCTACCCTAGGCGTGAAATCTTTCAATTTCTAATCTAGAGATTCAATCTAATAACTTTCGTTGTGATTAGATTAAAGGTCTAAACTTTTATCATGGTGTTCTAAAGTTAACATGACTTTCATCAAGCAAACAATAAACAAAAGCACGGATCTTTCGATATAGCATGCAATCAACATATAAAAACATGATAAAAGTAACAACTTTAATAGATACTCACAAAATAATCACGAACTAGAGATCAAACTGTTGAAACGGATGGCTTCACAACGCTTGTTCAAGGAGGATTTAGCCTCCTAGCATCCTTATGCAAACTCGAATTGATGGAATAAAGAACATAAATCTAACTATCTAATCTAGATGTTTTATTGCATAAAACTGGAAAATAAAGGAGTAAAACGCAGCCAAGTCGCTGCTCCTAGGGTTTAGGGATCGAATTGTATGATTAGGGTTTGGGAAATCGCGCTATTTATAGATTTTTAGGTCGGTTTCACTGAGTCGGTGCCGATGACGCCCGTCCACAACCTTGGGCGCCGTCCAGCCTTTATGAACGGAGAATGAACGCCGCTCGTTGACGCCGTCTGAACTCTCTCGAATGTAAAATACGATTACGGACGCCGCTCACTTTTATGGACGCCCGTCCCACTACCTTGCTCTAGTATTTTGCTCATAACTTCACTTCTAGGGCTCCAAATGAGGTGATTCAACATGCGTTGGAAAGCTATTTCAATCCTCTACAACTTTCGTCAAGACAACTTTCCCTGAAAGTGCCTACCAGTGTGGACAAAATCCCCATGAAGTGCCTGGTTCCGGTTCCTTCAATGATTCTTCACTTAAACATCTTCCAACTCTTCCATCTTCATGTGATCATCGTTTAAGCTCCTTACTCATCATGAAAACGTATCTACCAACATGATAGAAACATGCAAAATGTAACATCATACGAATAAACATAAAACACCGATAAAATCACGTAAATATCTCGATTTTGCATTTAAACACATTTAAAACTCGTTTACTCAATAATTCGATAAAACCAACACTTTTCTATAAAAAGTACTAAAATACCAAGGATATTGTTACGGGAATAACGTCATATAAATCATAAATTTCACCCTTAACAACAACCTCCCTAGATTAGCACTAAAACTTCCGTTTGCTGAATTTGCACCGGTCATCACCAAGAACATCGAAGGCAGAAAAGGGTCAATGGAAAACTTAACTGAGTTGCGGGTCAAGCTGATGGCCATCATCTACGAAGGTACTAAATTTGACTGGGCAACATTTGTATTCAATAGGTTGAAAGACCAGATTCAAAAGGAAATTGATCTATCAATTACGGCACCAAGCAAGGGTTTACAGAAGAAAGGTGATTTCTGGGAGAGGAAATCATATGGGTTCCCTCTTCAACACCTATTCGACGCATTGAAAGTGAAACCCATAAATCTGCAGGACCCACACAAATCTAAGGTAATGTTTACCTACATCAAGGCATCTATGAAACCCAAACCAACTGCGGGAGAAAAAAGAAACAACCTAAAAGCAGCAGATCAGGAGTGGGACGAAGAACCAGATCCCAGAAGGCACAAGAGAACACCTCTATGATTGGTACCAGCAACTTGAACGAACCTGTGACAATCAGTGATGATACAGCAACAGAGGAAGAAAAACAACAAGAGGACATCACCTATCCGGAAGAAGGTGAGGAAGGATATGCTCTTACTTCATCTGAAGAAGAAGAGATGGATGAGGAAGAAGCTGAGACTGAGGATGAACACTCAGAAGGCAGCCATCTTGAAAGTAATCAAGAAAACATGGAGATCTCTGATGATGAGCTGACACTTCAAGAGCATCAGCAAAGTTGACGAACAGCCAAGTGAGCCAGCTGATAAAACTCACTCAGCTGAACTTGTCAACTCCCCCATTATTGACCAAGGGGGAACAACAGCAGAGAAAGTCCTATCCCCAGCAGATGAAGAAGTCAACACCCCCAGCAACCCCTTACTGACCCTGAGTCCAATGAGGAAGAAAAAGAAGAAAAGGAAGAAAGAGAAGAAGATACAGAAAGTGAAAAAGAAGAAGAAAATGAGGAAGAAGAAGAGGTGAAAATGGAGGAGGAGAAGGATAAAGATGCTGAGGATGTTGAAGTGCCACCAGAGGAAGAAGATCCAGAAAGAGTCTTCAATCTGGACATTCAACCCTTGATTGTAGACATGGAGAAGCAGTATCACAGCAGGCAAAATCTGAAGCTGCCTTAAGGAGTGACGCAACCTCCTTAAACCATAAGATTGAAGCCCTCATCAGTCACATCAAGATACAAGATGAGGTGATGGAAAAATAGGGAAACTTGCTTTGCAACTTACAGCATCTTATCCCCTACCATGTCCAAACCAACCTTGAGTTTCATGCTGAAAAGATGGATAACAATCTCAAACCTTTGGTGGACACTCTAAACGCTCACACTCATCAAATTCAACATCTGGATGAGATCATGGAGTACTCTAGTCAACAACTTGACACCCTTCTCAACATTGGTGAGGCAAACAACAAGATACTGGAGAAAAGGGTTGGTCCTCTCCCAGAGTCTGAAACAGCAACTGCAAATCTTGAAGCACGTTTTGGTGCTGCCAAAAAGAGGGAAGGAATCTCAAAGCCTGAAAGCTCCAGTGGAAAGAAGGCAAGCCCAACAGATAAGGGCAAAGGCATCAAAGGCAAAGACATCAGGTTTGAAGATATGAAGAAGTAGACATTATTCTACATTATACTATCACTACAAGAAAAAGGGTTATTAGTTAGAAAAATTTAGTGAGAGGAGGTAATTCAAGTCATTAAAAGGAGATTTTAGTGAGAGGAAAATAACAATATAGCTAAAAGATGATCTTTAATTATAAATCGTTAATTATGAGAGTATATCCCGTCACTATTCGATTTAAAAAAAATATATAAATTGTATATAATTCTTTCCTCCCATTGTTTCCTTAACCGTACAACATAAATCTTTAAGAAAAAAAACTAAAAACTCTCAAAATCAAAAACTTATCAATCGGCCATAAACCTGTTCTTGAGAAAAAGTCGAGCTACCCTCAAAAAGAAGAAAAAGTCGAGCTAGGGTTGATGTTCGCCACCCGCCACTGATGTTCCCCCACCAGCCACCGATGTTCCCCACCAGCCACCGAGTTCCGCCACTTGCGTCTACTTGCCGGCGCCGCAGTCTGAATCGATTCTTCGCTGATTGAAATGATTCATCATTTCTTGACTTCCCACCGTCGGAATCGATTCTCCTCCGTCTGCAATGATCTGAGGTAGTCTCCTATGATTCTAGGTAATTGGAATCAGATTGTTAGTAGAATGAAGCAAAACATTTAGATGTGTGGCCAATAGGTGCTGTCCCGTCCCATGTATGATTCTTGTTCCCTTGTCCTGACACTTGAATTGTGCTCTTTGTGCTAGAACACTACTACTTATGTTAATGGTTGATCTCTTTTGGCTGTTGTTGAAAATGTGTGTTTTTTTAAATCAGTGGATATTTTCCACTTCTATTTTAGGTGAAGTTTTTCCTTTTAATTAATCCTTGATTTTGTGTTCATCTGGACATTCGATTTTGCACAAGTCAATGGTTGAATATGCGAATAGGCAGAGAGATGGTTGAAGAATGTTCATTGTATGTGACACTTGAAAACGTTTTTCTTGAAAGAAAAAAAACGTTTGTGGTCTCCATTTTCGTTACGAGCTCTAGCATTGTAAACTTTTAATGATTGTGAAACAGTTGTACTATGAAAAGCTAAAAAGGGAATGATGCTTAACATTACAGCTGCATTTAAATAGAGTTTAAAGTTGTCTACCTATTTTCCACTCTTTTATTACAATAATATATGGATAACCTATTCTGTCACGTTCGCAGTATTTCTTACCTTTTGCTGCAGAAGGCATAAACAAAAATATTGAAGATGCTATCCTCAAAGCCAATAAACTCGGTGTTGAGGTCATTAGCCTTGCTGCATTAAATATGGTGGGCTTGCTTTCTTTTCTTTCTTTCCTACTCATTTGAGAATTACCTTTTCTTTTTGCCCTTTTTCATTTCATAACCATATGTTTTTTAATAGAATGAAGGTTTGAATGGAGGAGGGACACTTTTTGTAAACAAACACCCCGACCTCAAATTACGTGTTGTCCATGGAAACACATTGACGGCTGCTGTGATACTAAACGAGATTCCAAAAGATGTCGATGAGGTGTCCATGACAGGTGCAACTTCAAAGCTTGGAAAGGCCATTGCCCTGCACTGCACGTCGAAGGGTCGTGGTTCCGTGAGAAAACATTTCTTTCTTTTTCTCAATAGATTCAAGTATTAAATGTATACCACAAAGTGAGTTCTTTTTGCATGTGAGGTCTAACAAAAATCTGGATAGTCTTTTCTACCAAATTATTGTTATATGTGAAGCCGAAAGACAATAAAATATCCAATTAAAGAAGGAGAAACTGGAGGAATGTAATCAATCATGTAAAATCCAATTTGGAACCGCCGCTACATTCAGCCTGAGCAAGTCGTGGAACTAAATAAATGTTCTTATTTATGTAGCATTTTCATCTTAATATAATGGATTATTGTGTTAATGTCCTTTACTAATCGTTCATTTGCTTAGGATTTTCTGAGTAGGTTCTACTTTTCCTTAAGCAGTAGTAGTATTTGTCCTATTTGTCATGATTTAGTGAAAATCACATATCTTTTTTTAGATTTTGACACTGATATAGGCAAAGCATTCTCAATGTTATCAAACTAAATCTAGCTATTGACTTTCTTAACTGTGGTAGACATGTTATTTTTGTAGACTTGGACAAAGGTAATATTTATTGGAAGATGTGTCAATGTTAATTGGGAGATGTTGAGCGGCTTACAAAACTTTATTTCGCAGATGCCAAGTGAGTTATTTGTAGAAGGATTAGTGATTCCTCCGCCTAAAGTGACATGAAGTTTTGGCCTTCCAAAGTGATTCGTAGTCCCGATGACAAGCCTATGATTGTTGTATACTACAAGGGTGTGGAAAAGCAGCTTGCTACTGTGGAGATTTTGTTTATTGTGCCCAACAAAGTGAAGGAAGTTGCTAAGATTAACCTTGTTCGAATGTTTGATTTACAATTTCAGAATCACCACGAATTAAGGTGTTAAAGAGGATGATACTTCTTTCTTTTCACCACGAACTGGGTTGACTTTTCTCATCATTCGATATCACCGGTGACTCCCCATAACGCCTTCTTCCACACCTACCTCAAGACTTCGCCTCAAAGACAACATTGTTGAAAGTAGAAAAGTGCTTAAGATCTCTCACATTCTCTCAAGGCACCTTCATGATTTCCCATGTTTCCTCTCAAGCTTTCGGGATGTAAAGATAAATGGAGATTCATGTAAATTAAGTGCGCTTGTAAGAGCCGAGAGAGATGCAGGAGTGATGGAAGTTGATCACCCATTAGCCCTTGGGTCAATTCAAGAAAGCCTTCAAAAATCAGAGCCATCACCGACTGCCATCGCTCTTGTACAAGCCGGTGTTCCAGCTTATCGCTCTCGCTTGTGGAGAACCTGACTTTGCTACCCTCGTTTGTGATAGCCGAGGCTGGAATTAATGCTATACGTGATGGTCACACTAAGCACTCACCAAATTCTCGCACTTTGAATTGCGCTCGCTATCTCGCCATAAACTAAAAGAGGAGAATGGATTGTTGTACACACCAAGAGATTCTCATAAGTAATGGTGCTAAACAGAATATTCTCCAAGCTGTTGTTTCTGTGTGCTCTCTTGGAGATGATGTTGTAATACCAGCTCCCTTTTGGGTGAGTTATCCAGAAATGGCAAGATTGGCTGATGCTACCCCTGTAATTCTCCCGACTCGGATATCTGAAAATTTTCTGTTAGATCCTAAGCTTCTGGAGTCGAAACTGAGTGAAAAGTCAAGATTGCTCATTCTATGTTCCCCATCAAATCCAACGGGGTCTGTTTATCCACGTAAATTGCTCGAGGATATTGCTGAGATTGTGGCTAGATATCCTAGGCTCTTGGTGTTGTCTGATGAAATATATGAACACATCATTTATTCTCCTGCTACCCACACAAGTTTTGCTTCTTTACCGGGCATGTGGGATCGAACTTTGACTGTGAATGGATTTTCAAAGGCCTTCGCCATGACTGGTTGGAGACTGGATATCTTGTTGGCGAAACTTTGTTTCTCCAAAGCCGGTGACTTCAGTGCTAGCACTATATCCCCGGCATAAGCGTGTGTTGTTGCCTTAGGCTTGGCCATGCCGGCGGAGAAGTCGTTTCAACTATGGTTAAGGCATTCCGTGAACGCAGAGATTTTTTGGTGCAAAGTTTTAGGGAATTAGATGGAGTCAAAATATCTGAACCTAAGGGTGCTTTTTATCTCTTCATCGATGTCAGTTGTTATTATGGAGTGCCGGTGGATGTTTTTGGTGTCATAAGCGGTTCAAAGTCCTTGTATCGATATCTCGCTAGACAAGGCTCAAGTAGCACTTGTACTGGGATGCATTTGAGATGACAAATGCATTCAGATTTCATATGCGCCGCGCCTCTTCCCACGTTAGCAGTGCAAATGCTGAGAAGATAAAGAAAGCACTCGAGCCTCTACGTGCTCTTGTCCCCTGGTGAATTCCATTCCTCTCGAATCGATGTACTAATAATATATATATATATATATATATATATATATATATATATATATATATATATATATATATATATATATATATGCATTGAATCCAAGTTTTCATCTTACTTTTTTCCTGTTCATGTGAGTTGCAATGAAGTTCACTTAATCAATGATTTTCATTGTATAATAGCAAAATTATTTTGGAGCCACCAAAGATGTAATCTCGTTTTTTTTTTTTTTATGAATGTTGTTTACATGCTTGTAATGGAAGCAAACGATTTACGATCGGACCCGAATCTACTTATTGGGAATAAAGGTTGACCATTGGTGGTGTTGGTGTTTTCATTGTTATTGGTTTTTATTCAGGAAAAACACCATTCTTTAATGGTGATCTTGAGTTGCATTTACTTATGAAATGAACTTTTTTGATTGATCAATAAAATGATTTGTATTTATAATGTGGTCTTTATTAACTACTGACAAGAAGTTTTTTTTTTTTTTTTTGAAGATTCAATCACAAAGAAAGAGGAAAAATAACAACGGATTTGCTTTGGGATGCACCAATTCCTGAATTTGACATGTTTATTGAGGTGAGTTCAAGATTCTGTATTTCGTGACATTGTTATAACTGCAATCAAGTATGAGCATGTTTCATTTCTGTTAAAATAATGGATCCAGTTAGTACCGAAGGTTAATATGTTTTGTGTCTGGCTTGATTTATATCTATTTTGTATGCTTTGCTAAGTTTAAATAATTCCTTCTTACAATCTGAATCAATCGATTAAAAATATTTGTTTTGTTGTCTGTTTAAATTGTTCAAGTCTACTTGCTACTTGAGATTTTAGTAACATGTTCAGTTTTGAGGTAAATCTAAGTTGGCTTCAAGTCCTATTCTCTATGTGACTGGTCTTGTATTATTCCAGGTCATTGCTTTAATCAGATATGCTTGGAACATGATCTGTTATGCAAGAATCTAAGTTTTCTGATTGCATCAGGTTTGTGCAACTTTTAGGCTTTCTATGTGCTTACATTTGTTTGCTTCATCCTGAATATGCGTCAGTGTGCTTATCTATGATGAAGTCTATGTGACATACTATATGGGAATATGCATCAGGTTTGTGCATCACTTTGGTTTCATATTATACTTTAGTTAACAATGCTATTAAGGCTTATTATGAACTTAATAAACATACTTAAACACAATGCCGGCCCTTGCCTTCGGCAATGTAGACAATGGCCTTAGGCCTACCAACTTTTTTTTATCTTTTTTCTTTTTCTGGAGCAGTCAGTGTTAAACATAAAACAGGAAAATGGAGGGTAAACAACTTTCCACTGAAACAAACCCCACCTCTCTCAAGCACACATTCGCTGCATCGTCAAACTAGGTAAACAGATATCAGTGTTGCTATTTCATACTTGATTTCTTTTAACTTTATTCAATCCTATTATGATTCAGCCGGATACCTTGATAACTCGTATTCGAGAAAGACACTTGAAAACTGCATTCAGTCTAAATCCTTTTACTTGATGACTTCATGAAAAAATGTTGTTGAGTCACTTTTGCAATCAATATTTAGGTGCATTTCTACATCATTTTGTTTACTGAATCTGGCTCTTTTTATAGCTTAAGAAGTTGTTTCGTCATTTGATTTATTTGCATTTTCCTGCTTGAATTTGATGCCACACCATTGCCATAAACTTTATATAAAGTTTGAAGCAATCATTTAGCTTGAACAGGGTTGTTTACTTTTGTTGTGAAAGATCAGAACTTACCTCGAATATTATTTATACGCTCAATAATCTTGTGTCTTTTGACATTTTTTTTGCTAGCTAAATATTGTTTTTTGATAGTTTAAGTTGGAGAAGTGCTTGTTTTTACTGTTTTTACTGTTTTTATTTGCTTGGCACATCATTTTTGTTTGCTGTGTGATTTTTTGTTATTTGGTTGAGCCATTTCCCAGCTTTCACATATTATTTTGAAGTTATGTACAATTTTTTGTGTTACTATAAAGCAGTGATACTTGGTGGCTAACACAACATTTCGTTGAAAGGAAAGAAAGCGTCGGCCTGACATCCGCGGTAAAAGAAATGGAAAAGGCGATAGTCATCAAGCATGGACTTGGAGAGTAAATTTGAAGTTCATGATCTTGTATTATTTTGGTCAGTACAATGCTGCTATAGCTTTCATTTAACATGTTATCATTTAATGTGCTTTTATTTTTATGGGGTGTTTTCCATTGTTATTATACTTATACATAGCATCTTTTTTTTATTTAGTTGTGTGCACATGCCTGGTATTATTGTTTTGTTCTAGAATAATGGTTGGAAAATAGTAGAAGATGTCCTATGATAACATGGGTATGGTGGGACTTAAGATACGTATTTATGATGTTTTCTTGTAAAAAATTAATTATTCTAGTGATTCAAGAATTTTGTTATTTTTGCTTATGAACTGTTTTTAAATATTTGACAGCTCATATTTCATTTAGTGATGTGTTTTATTTTGATTGATAGTGATGGGATGTGTCATCATTGAATCACGATTTAGTGATGGTTAGGTTTACATACAATGAGTGTATAAACTATCATTTCAAATATTTGACGTGGGGAAATCTGGTCATTAAAAGACACTTTCCTGTCGTGAAAGACTTTCAATGACGGGAAATTTACCCTCGTCGACCCTCATTACTGCTGCTCTATATAAAGGTCAATAACGAGAGTAAACGAACCCGTCATTATTGATAGCTTTTTAATGAGAGTAAAATACCTCTCGCTAATGAGAAATATCAATAGTGACGGGATCGTTTTACTCTCATTATTGACCTTTATATAGAGAAGCGATAACGGCGCGATTTAGAGTAAATTTCCGTCATTAAAAGTCTTTAATGAGGGAAAGTGACTTTTAATGACCGGATTTCCCTCGTTAAAACTCACTTTTCTTGTAGTGTATCTCTATTTGCCTTTGTTTTTGGAATAAAAGATGCAATATCTTACGCGCTTTAAATGTATGAATAAAATTGTTGAGTTTTGTTCATTAATTATTATGAAAAATTTGGCTTACTTATGTTTAGGCTTATGAGGGTTTTGGCATCATCAAAAGAGGGAAATTGTTAGGAACATTTTATTATGTTTTGATGATGGCCATACTAAATTGTTATAGCAAGCTTTGAACTAAGATAGAATTCTCTCAGATAAGTCTTTACTTAGAGTCCGACATGTTGTATAAGTTAAAGTCGACAAGTCATGCATACTAGTTGGTAGGACGGCAAAGTAAAATGATATTCGGCAGAGTGAAGCCACCCAAGCACCAGGCAGGTGCAAAGAAGACATTATGGTCTGACTTATAACCAAGGAAGTCTGTGATGACCTTGGATAAGTCTAAGTTATTCTTTAAGTGATGAAACTTAATGTTTAAATATGGTGTACACTGATCTCACCCCAATCAAGGATCAGTGAAGTACAAAGATTCTCCTTAAACTGAAATAATCAAGGAAACAGTGAATCGGCAGAGTAAACTAACTTTCGGCTGAGTGAAGACAAAACAGTGAAGGAAGATCTAAACGGCAAAGTCAGACGGATCACTTGACCGTTTAGAGAACGGCTAAGTAAACCTTATCAAAACAGATTTTGAGATATGATGGAGGTTCAGAGGATCATGCATTAAATGTACAATCAATAGAGGATCAATCAAGGACGGATTTTCTGATAAACATTGGAAGAAAAATTGGATCACTAAAATCAAAGAGAATATAATTAAGGGGGAATCAAGAATTGTTTCCCTCATTAATATAGCCAACGGATGGAAATTGAAATCAAGGCTATAAATAGAGGGCATTGACAGAAAAAGAAAACAAGAAGAAATATAACGAAAAAATCTGAGCAAAAACTCTGTCAAAGTAAAGCCTTCTATCTGTGCAAAAAGGAAAACATCTAGTGATCAACTCAAAACTGAGAGCTACATTTCAAACATCAAGCACTGAGATTGATCAACAAGTTTGTGAATCCAATTCACATCAACCAAGCAACTGAATCATATTCATCTGAGAAAGAGTTGTGTTTGTGATAGCTGCTGAAGGATTTGATCCCAAGGAGCAGTGAAAGAGACTGAATCACTAAAGCTGTTGCAATCAAAGAGTGATAGTCTTGTAGATTGTGAAGCTTGGGAAGTCATGGACAATCGTATTATTGTAACTGTGAAAACAATAGTGAATTCCTTCAATCATCACAGAAAGAGAGTGGATTAAGGGATTACACCACCCTGAACCACTATAAGCCTTGTGTTAATTTACTTTCAGCAATTTACCTTACTGCATTTACTTAAGTGCATATATTATATTATATATTTGTGATTGCTTAAACTACTTTGAAATAACATAGTAAGGAGGGAATTATCCGCTGCCCAAAACCTTTTAAGTTAAGGAAAAGTTTTTGAAACTCCACTATAGTCATTCACCCCCCCCCCCCCCTCTGACTATAGTTCTACCCTTCTCTGGGACCAACAATAAACAACAAGCATATCCCATCAACAACAATCGAAAACAACAGATAACTCAAAAGATTCTTTATTAATTCTTTACTAAAACATCAAACAAAGTTGAAATACAAATTCTGTAAAAATAAACTTTTCACGCTCGGATGATAGAGCAGAGCTAGACACAGCAGCAGGCTGAACAGCATATTTGGAAACAATATCCACCCAGCTTAAAATCCCTCACCCGCTCATCATAAACCTGGCTCATCCCAGGTTTGTAATAAACCTTCTTAGAAAGATCATCTACGACAAGGGAAGTGTATTGAATCCTTGCCTCATCAACCCCCTGAGTGTACCCGTGGTTCAGGACGGGGATCAGCAACATGCTTAGGGCCGCATCAAAGTCCCCCGAAGCCTTGTACTCTTGGATCGCCTCGGCGCACCGAACTGGAATCATGGCTTCTAGATCGGCCACTCTTGCTTGGAGGCCGGCGACCTCCTTTTCCTTCATCTTCCTCTCCTCAGCTAGCTCACTTGCCAAGGACTTCAACTCACCCTCTTGAGGTACGAGTTGTGCTTGTAGGGACTTCGTCTCCGTATCCTTAACCCAAGCAGCCGTCTTGAGCTCTTCTCGTGTCTGCCTCAGATCGGTAGTCTTACTCTTTTGGGCAGCTAAGTCTCCAGAGGCTTTTCCTAACCTCCTAAAAACCTCCTGGCCAATCGTACCCTCCTAAAAAATCAGAGAGAAAAGGTTAAAGCTGCCGCTAGGTCGGCTTTAAAACAAAAAAGAGTAAGGACAAATCACTTACCAGTTCCACTGTCTTAGAGCCAATAATCGCCAGTTCCTCATCAGACATACTGGCAATATGCTGCTGCTCGGAAGCAGCTTATTCCTGGGTTCCCTCAGAAGCTTTGGACTTGCTTTTCTTTGAGGTACGACCCTCGTGTGAGGTCGGCCTCGGTCGTCCCGCATTCCCGGCAACCAGACCTCTTTCTGTTGTCTTCTCAGACACGCCCAGATTGGCCTGACCCTGAGAAGGAGCAGACGAAGTGCCCACCGTAACGGCAACCATAATAGGATCATCTACGGGCGTGATAAGCACCGGTGGAGCCAGATCGGGTTGGTGAACAAAGACTTCACACTCTGCCCCAGCTAAAAGATCTGCGAAATCAGCCACTACAAGTACGAGCAAAGTATCAGTCAAACGAGAGCATAAATCTAATACGTACGGAAATAAATCGCAAATGAAAAGGTCCTACAGGACTTCCACTCGGTTTTAGTAAATTCCACATAGGGGTCGGGCCCCGCGTCCTCTAACCGAGCAACTGTGATCATCTCATCGTACAGGTTTTGCCACTCGATAGAGTATCCAGACTCCCGGATCTTCTCTACCAATGTGTCCGGTAGCCCCGGACGATCATCTTTATCCAAATCGGCCATGCCCCGGACGATCATCTTTATCCAAATCGTCCTCTAACCCCGGATCGTCAGTATTTTAGTTAATTTTCTTTATATGTCACTGCATGTTCGAGCGTGCCGGCGGTGGGACCAGCTGCATCCGCGATTGCGTTGTCACCTCAGTCTCCGTGTGATTCTTTTCCGTGTGTCGTGCAAGATTAGGGTTTTGATCTGACAAATTTCCGTGATCAAAATAAATAAATAAATAGCTTTTCTCTTTCTAATAAGAAACCATATATATATTTTTATTTTTGAAAGAAGACGCCATATTTAATTTTGATGAATGATAAAAGAAATTAAAATTAGGGTTTCCGAATTAGATTTTTTTTGCGATTGTCTTTCTTTTTGAATTTTTCGGCAACTTTAATAACTAACAAAAATGGCCTCGTGATTCGGATAAGGCACGACGATGGTGGTTGCCGGTGCCGTCATGGTGGCGATGATTATGGTCGGCGTGAATTTTGATGTACATACATGTGGGATGTGTCTAGGGCTGAGTTGTGCGATTCAAGTTACTGAATTGCAGTTTTTTGAATTTACTACCTCTGTCTCAAAATTTAAGTCCGTTAAGCTTTTTGAATTTGTTCCATAATAGAAATCCATTTAGAAGACCAAAGGAACAATTATTAAATTTATCTTCCTTTTACCCCTAATTTAATATACATTCATCTAATTTACAACTATTACATTAATGAGAGTCAAATGGCATTCTAGACTTTTATCATTAATATTAATGATTACACATTTTCTTAATCTGTGTAAAAAAAATCTAAACGGACGTACATTTGGAACGGAGGTAGTACTAAATTGTTTTGTTAATTTGAACAAAATAATAATGGGAAACTTGAGAAACTATGTCCGAAAAATAAAAAATTTGACAAAACATGCCTCGACGCATGCGTGCCTCATGCGTCGCTCATGCGTCGAACACATGCATAGTTTTCAAATGCTTACTTTTGAAGCATATATTTTTCCAATTTCTTACTTTTTAGGTATATTTTTTCAAGTTTTTCCCTATAATAATTAAGCTGTTAATTATTTAAAGGAATAGACATTGCAACTATTAGATTGCTATCATTTAGTTATGTAATTAATGTTGATTATTTGAATATATTGACCCGATTGATGGTGGACTAGACGTATAGGTAGATGTTGTCTATATCTTTGGTTTTCGATGTAAAGGCCCGTACGTCGATCCTATTTTATTTTCTACATTATCTTGATCATGATAGCCCTCCCCTCCCCTCCCGTGTACGGGGATTTTTCTACATTATCTTGATCATGATATACCATCCAAGGCAAAAAAAAAAAAAATTGGTTCGTGATTTTCTCCCGTTTTTTTTCACTTTTATGCACGATCTTAAGGTACACCCTTCTCCTATTGGGTTCCCCTTCCCAATTAGGGTTTAGTTTAATTCCAAAAACACCTAAAACGCGAAAATGGGAGTGGTCCCCCGTGTACGTGTGGGTTTTTATTTTTGTTCGCATAAAAAGGGAGCAGAAATACTAAGATTGGAGGTCAAAACGAAATAGGACAACATGAAGGTCCAAGTTACCCTTAGATGAGACGCTATGATTTCCTCAGTTTGTATTAGAAACTGTATTAGAAAAGTTCACGATCATACTAGTGATTGTTTACATATTTATTTATTTTTGTGTGTGAAATGGGTATGTATTTAGGTTATGTTGATAATCTAAATATATGTATCTTGAAGATGAGACTAATTAAAATAAATTAACTTACACTCCCACATAATAAAAAGTTAAGTTTTTTATATCTTCTTCCAATATTATAATAACAGTGAACTGAGAAAACCAAATAAAATCTCAGCCACTAAAGAATTTTGAAATTTTATAAAAATCAATTGAAAGTAGTAAACTTGTGAGAGCAAAATCAAAATACATCTATTAAGTATGAATTTTTTGGTATACATAAACAACCAAGGCTTACTTTCTGGTTGTAGAAATGTCAAACAAACAAAAATTGCGAATTACTACTGATAACGAACTCGATGAAAATAATATTCTACAATGGGAAATAACTCCACATGAGAAAATTGACTCTATTCTTGAGGTCCTTGTATCAAATGCACATGACAGTGTTGAGAATGAATAGTTGGTTAATAAGTACGCGAAACATTATGGTGATAGTGTTGAAGCTACCTACATAATGTTGGATTCTATTACTCCAGCTCTTCAGAATCATCATGAGTCAATGGATGCTTCCACCACCATTGGTCACCTAATAGAACTCTATGCCTCATGGTCTAGGGCTGAATAATTATTATTTTGTTCTTACTCTTATGACGAGTATAAATTATGTTTATGCATTAGATGCAGAAGGAACTATAATCCTTCACCTTTAAAAATAGATGTTGTTCTTTTCACACGTTGGATTATTTTAAGGTACTAGAACACTGAGTAATTGTCTCTAAAATTTAGATATGCAATCCAAATTTCTTGAAATAAATACAAAAAAAATGATAATCTCGATGTGTCCTACTTATGGCGTTGTTGTCTTGGCAATATAAACCGAGAATCACATTTCCGACTCCATAAATATGGTTTATTGGATCATTTTGGTTATGAATCATATGATACATGTGAGGCTTGTTCAATTGGGAAGATGACTAAGTCATCATTTACCAGTAAAAGGATTAGAACCCATAAATTGTTAAAACTCATACATACCGATGTTTGTGGGTGTATGACAAAGCAAGCCCAAAGAGGATACTCTTATTTCATTACCTTCACGGATGAATATTATCGTTATGGTTATATATGTTGATAATTATAAATATAAACCTTTTTTATAGATTAAGGAATTCATAAGTGAATTGAAGTTGAGAAACAAATAGAGAAACAAATCAAAACCCTTTGATTCGATCGAGATGGTAAGGACTAAATGGCGAGTTTCAATATTATTTAAAGAAGAATGAAATTCCCATTGTATGGACCTCCCTAGGGGCACCACAAATGAATGGAGTTTCAGAAAGAAGGAATAATACTTTGTTACGGTACATGATGAGTCATGCGAAACTCTCAAAGTCATTTTGGGAATTTGGGATGGTTGCTTCTGTGCCCCAGTCATCTTATACACTGAACCACATTCCATCAAAGATGGTTGCTTCTGTGCCCTATATGATGCATGGTATAAAAAGAAACTAAGTCTTGATTACGTTAAACCCTAGGGATGCCCTACTTGCATGAATAGGGAAATGCATGAGACTCTCGGGGTTAGGTCCGATATGTTAGAAAACAAAACATGACAGAAACTTCATCCAGAACCCGTTTCTGGAATAGGCCTGTAGATGTACCGAGGGTAGCCCTCGGGAAACCAAATCCAACAAACAGCACAATTAATTGTATACATAAAATAAGCAATTAGATCTAATGCATAAAAGGGTTATAGATTTATACCAAAACTTGGTGAGGAAGATGAACATGATCTGTAATCCAAGATCTTCCGGAAAAGTCTTTTCAACACAAGGTGGTGATCCATTCCTTAAAGCAAGCTCAAAGAATCATTAAGAAACGATTTAGCGCCATGAAGAAGATGAATATCTAGATATACTTTTAGGATTCTAAGTGTTTATTGGAGAGGAAATGTTTTCCCAAAATATTGATGCCCCAGTTATGGGTAGAAGATTAGGTTTTAGCATTGTAGAATGTCAATATTTTATAGACTTAATTAAGGTATTAGGAAGGTTTAAGATCCTTAAGTACATTTAATTATCTTAGATGGGTCACCAAGCCCAATTAGGCTTTTAATTTACTAGATAAAATACCGATTATGATTTTCCTTACTTATTCTAGTTAATTGGGTAGCCCACTTTAAAAAAGCTCTCTTAACCAATTTTTCGAAAACTGATAAGATCGGCTATGCTGGAATGAGCATCCAGAATAGCTTCCGAGATATCGAAGGCCTTTCAAGCCGCAACAACACAAGAGTGACTGTAGTACCCGGTATTGGCCATAATTTACAAGAACAGTCTGCCCTCGTGCGCTCTCTCAGGCGATGTATGAAAGGACAAAGTGGAACAGTAGAGCATTATAGTATCCCTCAGGTCATTCACATTCATACCGGGATAGGGGAAAGCCTTAATTGGAGGAATTTGTATATCCACTGGAATATAATAAGGCGGGATCCATCTACATCGAAAGAAATGATCTTTTCGAGGAATACTATAATGCAATTTTTGAGGGATACTATATAGGATCAATTTCATAATTAATTTCTTTTGTAATTTATTTTTCATTTAAATTAAGTAAATCATATTTCCCTAATTTTCATTTATCACATGAATAAACCATGATTATTATTTTTCGTGAAATACTATTTATTTATTTATAACTAAATACACGTTAATACTTAGATTTTAGGAGAAACATATTTTCTCTAATTTCCATTTATCATATGAATGTCCCTTTAGCTAAATCCTGAAAAAAAAAATGATTTTTTTTCTATTCATTGAGAAGTGCTTCTAATGTGAATTGTGATGGACAACCCGGGACAATAGGTCTATATCCACAAGCTCTTATGATTTGAATGACCGACCAAACTCTTTAATCGAATCACCCAACTCATTAATCTTGGCATCATATTACCATAGAGCTCAGATCGCACTTTTCTCGAATATAGAACATCTCTACTCCATTATTCGTAGTAGTTACCAAGCACCCATTGATATAACCATATCATGTGGATAACCCCGATGCATAGTTCATATATGGAGTGATTCATTGTCCGTAAGACCTCTCCATTGCTTTTTATCCTCAAACTATCATTAACCCACTAGTAACCGATATCCATTTGATCATATCAAAAGTGTTCACAATCAATCGGTATAAGGATTAACAACCAAGGAAACCGTATATCTACTTCTTTTATCGAGGAAAGAATAGACTCTATCTTTGTGACTCATATTCCCGGCTATCGATCTTTGAGTGAGGCCAAAATGACCTCATTTAAGGAAACTACCACTTAGCTAATTGTACAGACAAATCAAATGTCACCCTTGAAAAGGCAAAAGTGTATAATCACATCAAAATTAAGATTCAATCCATAAATGGTCATCTAATGATTCAATTAGAATTTCTCATGAAAGACTTAGTACGAAATAATCAGATCGAATTGGTCAAGTCGTATGTGAACCCTTTCGCGTATAAGTGTTGCCACTAAGGCATCCAACACCGATGGTCTGGATCAGGAAGTCACACTCTAAGTGTTCTATGGTACTAATAGTGGTTTGACTATGAGATCCAAAACTCCAGTCAACTAGGAATTGTAGTCAATTCACCACGGTCTCAATGTTGAAGGTAGTGCACAATAAACCAAATGCTCCCATGCACAACTCTCATACACTGAGTGTTATGGTTACATAATGAATTCATCGGGACTTTCTTGTAGTGTCCTTTACATCTATGAAATCAAGCAAATAAAATATCAATTAGAAAATATTACTTTTATTAATTAAAACAATACATTCTTGTCTTTTCGCGCACTACTCAATATTGTCTTGGCTAAGGCGATCCTGAAAATTGAAACGTCTTCCCTCTGCACGATCTCCTTGATCAAATGATACTTTCTCTCTATATTCTTGGACATCTTGTGGCTTTTAGGTTCCTTGAAATTAGCCACAACACCATTGTTGTCAAAATAGAGGGTGATTGGCTCATTCATGCATGGAACAATTCTAGATCTTTCATGAACTTCTTGAGTCATATCGCTTCATATTCAGTTTCAGAAGCCTCAATGTACTCACCCTTCATGGTCAAGTGTGCGTTACTCGTCTGCTTGATGCTTCTCCAGAATACAACTCCACCACCAAGGGTAAACACTTATACATAAATCGAAATCAAAATCAGTGTATCCATCTAACCACATGCCAACACCTGAATAGATCAACATATGATCTCTCATTCTCCGAAGATACTTGAGAACCACATTTACTGATTCCCAATTTTTCAGTCCAGGATTGCATTGACACCGGCTGACCATGCCAACTTCATAACTTATGTCGCGTCTAGTACACAACATTGCATGCATGAGACTCCCGGCTGTAGAGGCATAATGAATCCTTCCTATAATCCCTTCCTCATCAGTTATATGTGGATAGGTTTTCTTGGAGAGACTTATTCTATGATGGGATGGTAAGAATCTTTTCTTGAAATCTTGCAGTTTGTGACGCTTAAGCACCTAATCAATATAAAATGATTGAAACGTGCCAACGTTCGCTTCTAGCGATCCCGAACAATTTTGATTTCTTGAACATAACTTGCTTATCCCAAATCTTTTATTTTGAATTTTCCAGCCAACCAGCTATGAATTGCCGATAATGTTCATATATTATTCTCAGTGAGTAAAATATAATCTTCATACAACCTAGACTAACCATCTTGCTCCCACCGACATTCTTGTTTACCCAAGGCTCATCATGTCATCTACAACAATCATCCTCGTAGTTTTTAAAAAATAAATGGGTCTTATAACAATCACAATGACTTACTACACTTCTAAAGCAACGAACATTGGATTCCAATCATAAAATTTTGGTCATTCAACTATTATTCATAATGATGAATCTTATTCAGTTTGTTGGTAACATGATTCGGAATGTATTATGTTTTATTGATTCAATGGAGGTACTGAGAATATAAATATATAGTATTCGGGGACTTAGTCAATAAGTCACTACAAGATAAATACGACATGAATAATACTGAAAATAAATAATAATAATAATAATAATAATAATAATAATAATAATACTAAAATAAATACTCAAACGAGATTATCCGCGACACGCCCCCTCAATCCCGGAAGTGTGGCTGGACACGGAGATTGGCCTTCAAACTTGTAAAACGAAGATGAGCCAATGGCTTGGTGAGAGACCGCTAATTGATCTTTCAAGTGATGAAGGAGATAGCGAGAGCTTATGGGCGGCAACCAATTCATGAACGTGATGGAAATGGATCTCTATGTGTTTCGTGCGGGCGTGTAAAACCGGATTATGAGCAAGGTAGGTGGCCCCAATATTATCACACCAAAGGGTAGGCGGAGAGGAGAGAGGTACTTGCGTATCACGAAGAAGGCTGTAGAGCCACTACAGTTCCGCGGCAGTATTAGAAAGTGTCTTATACTCAGCTTCATTGCTACTTTTAGAGACGGTCAAGTGCTTCTTAGATCGCCAACTAACGAGATTATCCTTGAGAAAAACACAATACACCCCAACAAAGCAAAGATCATCACGATCAGCGGCCCAATCAGAATCAGAATAAGCCCGAAGAGTGAGAGAAGAACGGAGAGTGAAGAAGAGACCATCCGAGATGGTGTGCTTGAGATACCGGAGAATGTGTTTAACAAATGACCCAATGGGCGCTATTAGGAGAATGCATGTATTTGCTAACCTTATGAACCGCAAAGGCTATGCCAGGGCTCGTGAAGCTAAGATACTGCAAACCTCCTACATTGGTGCGGTAAAGAGATGGGTCAGAGCAAGGAGGTCCATCATCAAGATTGAGCTAGGTGGAGGCCAACATAGGTATCTGACAAGGCTTAGCCTTATCCAAGGAAGCACGCTGCAAAAGATGAAAAATATACTTGCGTTGAGTGAGGCATAAACCATCGGAGGTGGGGAGCACCTCAATACCAAGAAAATAGGACAGCGAACCAAGGTCCTTAACCAGAAAATGCTGACCAAGATACGAGATAACCTGCTCAACAAGAGAGGGCGAAGAGCCAGTAATAATAATATCATCCACATAAATAATAATAAAAACACGAGCACCATCACGAGAGTAGATGTATAAAGAGGTGTCAGCTTTCGAGCCGATAAAGCCAAACCGAGATTGCACATCAGTAAACCGATAAAACCATGCACTAGGGGCCTGAGAAGGCCATAGAGACTGCGGTGAAGGCGGCAGACATAATCAGGATAATCAGGGTGAATAAACCCCTGTGGCTGCTGTATATAAAAGGGTCCAGATAAATGCCCATGAAGGAAGGCATTCTGAATATCCGCCTGTCGAAGAGACCAACCCTGAGAAAGCAAGAGAGAAGCACACGAATCGTGACAGGCTTGACAACCGGACTAAAAGTGTCGGTAAAATCAATGCCTTCAGCCTTATGAAAACCCTTGGCCACAAGCGAGCCTTATGACGCTCAAAACGCCCTTCGCCATGATGCTTAGTCCTGTAAACCTATTTATTGCCAACAATATTCATCGAAAGATTCGGAGGAACAAGGTCCCAAGTGTGATTGCGCAACAACGCATCAATTTCCTTTCTCATAGCATTACGCCAATTCCAGTGTTTTGAAGCTTCGGTATAGGAGGTTGGGTCCTGGGAGTCGGTATAAGCTACAAGGGCTTTAGGAAAAGGGTAGCAGATAAAGTCAGCCCGAGAGATAGGCTCGAGGGAGTTTGTTTTTGTGTGAGTGACCATGGTGTGGGAGGGAGCAGGTTTGTCGAAGACGAGGCCGGAGAGGCCGAGGCCTAAGTGGACGCAAGAGAGGTGGATGGGGGAAGGCTCGGAAGCAGGGGCCGGATGGGGTACGACCAGACTGGAGAGAGCCGATATAGGAGGAGAAAGTGGTGGGGGTACAGGGCGGAACAGTGAGTGTACCAAGAGTGGGTTTTGAAGGGGATGGTGTATATGGGAAAACGGATTCATGAAATACCATGTGACGGGTAATGTAGATATGGCCAGAGGCAAGGTCCAAGCATTTATAACCGTGGTGCAAAGGACTGTATCCGAGAAAAATACAGGTTTTGGAGCGAAAATCAGTCTTATGGTGGTTGTAGGGACGGAGATAGGGCCAGCACACACACCAAAAGACCCGAAGAAAGGTATAGTCATGAGGCCGATGGTGGACCATTTCAAAAGGAGACTTATCACGTAGGACTTTGGTGGGAAGATGGTTGATGATATTGGTGGCAGTAATAAAAGCATCCTCCCAATAAGGAAATGGAAGGTTGGATTGGGCAAGAAGAGAAAGGCCGACTTCAACAATTTAATGGTGCTGGCGTTCAATGGCACCAACTTGTTCGTGGGTGTGGGGACAGGAAAGACGATGCCGGATGCCAAGTGAAGAAAGAATATTGGAAACGTGACTATACTGACCACCCCAGTCAGTATGGATAGATTTAAGTTTCATGTTAAACTGGCGTTCAATCAGAGCAAGAAATTCAGGAAAGACTGTTTCAACATCAGATTTATTTTCAGAGGATAAAGCCACAAGTACTTGGTAAAGTCATCCCGAAAACTGACATAGTAGCGTGAACCATAAATGGAGGGTTCAAAACTAGGCCCTCAGACATCAGAGTAAATCAGGTCTAAAGGAGCATTGGAGGTAAAGTCAGAGGTGTATAACGGAAAGCGGTGACTCTTAGCTAACTGACACGGGACATAGACAGCAGGGGTTCCTTTAGTAGGAGGAGAAGAGGATAGGCCTTTTAAGGCTTGACAGAGCACCGGGTAAGAGCAATGACCGAGACGTTGGTGCCACGTGGTGGTGGAAGTGGCAGAGAAGGCCAAAGCTTGGGGAGGGGTGGAGGGTCGATGAAGCGGGGTGGAGAAGTGATATATTCCATCCTTAACAAATCCCTGGAGATGGACGTGGCCCGAATAATCCTTTACAAGAAAGTACGACCCATGAAATTCGAAATACACGTGATTATCAGAGGCAAATCTTTGCACGGATAAGAGGTTTCTAGTGATAGAGGGAGTAACAAGAATATTTTATAAATAGAATGGCTGAGAAGGGGAATTTATAGAAGAAGGGCCGTAATGAGTAATAGATAAATCTGTACCATCACCGATGTGCACTTTGTCGCGTCCAACATAAGGCGCAGATGATAAGTTGAGATGTCGATGGTCATTAGTGATATGGTGAGTGGCCCCCTTGTCCGCAATCCAATTAGAACCAGGATGTGTATACAGAGAAGTCGCGTAAGCGTAAGAATTCTGAGATGGTTGTAACCGAAAGGTGGGTGGAGGGGAGGGAGTATATCTAAAGGAACAGGTCGTAGTATGGCCTTTTTTAGCACAAATTTGGCAAATTGATGGTTGTTGACCATACGACACACCGGAAAGTCGGGACCGAAAAGTGCCACAGCCATGTCTTGTGGTAACCGAAGACGTTGCAGCCATGGGGTAAATTTCTTCTTTTTTTTTTGTTGCTGTCTTCATGTAGGTCAATTAAGTAAAGGTTTCACATATGCTGCTTCTTCTTCAATAGACTAGTCCTCCGCCATATCCATGAGGCTTCAAGTGACGACAACAACTGTGATCCGGTTTGAATTCGATAATATTGTTCGACGAAATCCGAAGCAATCTGAGAGAGGGAGAATTTTGAAGCCAGGCTGCTGCTTCTTCTTGACATAGACTCTTTTTTTTTTTTTTTTTTTTTCTTTTGTTTTTGGTTGGATTCAATGCGGTAGAACTTAGATCCAAAACGAGCTGAGAGAATCTTGGCTAATCGGCAGTCGGCTTCTCGAAGGCTTGTTTGATTGCTGCAACAACAGGAGAAAACACGAAGGCGTCGGCGAAGCGTGGCCAGATTCCGGCAAGAAGACAGGCTCGTAGGTGTTGGTGGTGGGTTGTTTTTACGGCGAGGAGGACGGCTGTGATGAGTGTGATGCTGGGTTGTGGGAGGCAATTGATGTGTAGAAGAAGGGAAGAGAACGACAATTGCGGCGACGGAGAAGGTGACCGGAAAAGTAAAACATGAAGGAAGCGGCTGTTTTTTTTAAGGGTTAGGGTTTAGAAAAAAAAAATTGGCATAACGAGATAGAGAAAAATGATATCGCTCCGATATCATAACATGATTCGGAATGTATTATATTTTACTGATTCAATGGGGGTTCTGAGAGTATAAATATATAGTGTTCGGTGACTTAGTCAATAAATCACTGCAAGATAAATACGGTATGAATAATCCTGAAAATAAATAATAATAATAATAATAATAATAATAATAATAATAATAATAATAATAATAATAATAATAATAATAATAATAAATACTCAAACAAGATTATCCTCGACAGTGGGTGAATCTAATTTTATCATGATAGTGTGAATTTGCACCATGCTAATCTAACTACATTCTTATAATACATATATCTAGTCATTCTAGTTAAATGTTACGCTACATGTAAAATCCACATTGAAAAATTAAGAGAAAGATTATTAAGATATAAGGTGGAAATATAACGAAGTTGGTAATTCGGATTAATTTTTTTAGACCAAGCGAGGACGTTTACTGGATCTATTATGCATCAAGTAGTGTTGCCAGACCTAAGTTCTGGGGCGTTACATGTGGTATCAGAGCCGACTGCCAGACGAATCTAATACCACACCATTAGAGATGTTGGGGGCCACCTGTAGATACCTCTGGTAGGATCCTGACGAGGACGCTAGTTTATTAAGAGAGGGAGATTGAAACATCCCAAATTGAAAATTTGAGATAAAGATTATTAGGATATATATAAGGTTGAGATACAATGGACTTGGTAACTCAGGTTGACAATTTTAGGCTAAGCGAGGACGATGAGCCAAAATAGTTATTTGATCCATTATGCCTCCAGTAACGCAACTAAGCCCAAGTTGTAGGGCGTTCACTACTACTAAGAATCTTTTAATAAGAGGGATTCATTAGCCATTGTTTCTAATTTGATACACACTATTGTCGTTTTCTCTTGTACTCCCTCCATCCCAATTTGTTTGGGATATTTTGAAACTCTAAGAATTTAATGGGACATCATTTATTAGCCTATCTAGTCATTAATAACATAACTATTTTATAATTATATCATACTTTAATTTATCATTAATCTTCTTAATAAATGTAGTTATGTGTGCATTTTAGGAATTTAAGAAGAACCTTTTAGTTTAAATATTAGTTATGGGACTTATTTTGGGACATCCATAAAAAGAATAAGTCTCAAACAATTTAGGACAGAGAGAGTATAATTCGGTGTTGATTACTTAAGGATCCTAGTAAGGACACCAGCTCCTCGAGAAGGGGAGATTGCAATATCTTCACTGAAATATTGAAAGAAAGATTATTAAGATTTAAGATTGAGACATAATGAATTTGGTAAATCGAGTTAGCCATTTTACGCCAAGCGAGGACAATGGGCTAAGTGGTTACTCTATCTATTATATATGCCTCTAGGAGCATCATTAGGCCCAAGTTCTAGGGAATTACACTACTACTATAGCTTTTAGCAAGAGGAATTCATTAGCCATTCTTTCTAACCAAATACATGCTGGAGTTTCAGGGATCTGAATCCGACCCAATAACCCGATTTGAATGAATCGAGTTGAGTGAGAACCCACACATATTCATCTAGATCTTGATTAGATCAAGATCATTATCAGAATAACGAATTTTGCGATCTAATTAACTAATAAACGATTAATTAATAACTTAAAGAAAAGGTTATAAGATTACCCAATCGAATCGAGATGCCGTGATCTTCCGGATTGTATCTCCAAACGACGACTGGTGGACGTCGATCCCGTATTCGAACCTCCTCGAATATGCCTTCATGAAAAACCTAGTTTCTCTTCTTCCCATTGGCTAAGACAAGAAAACAAAATTTCTCTTCTCTTATTTGAAACTGGCGTGTTTTTCATCATCAAATTTGGTGATGGAGAAACTCTCTTTATATTGGCTAATAACCAATAGTTTAAGAGTTTATCTTATTCACACAAATTTATCTTTTCCATTAAGGAAAATAATCATTTATCCAATAGGAAAACAAATTTCCTATTTATCATTTATAATTATTTAAAACATAAATAATTATATATTCCACATTATAATTAATTAGAAGAAAATTTCTTTTCCCAAAATCAAATAAAGTGGCGCCATTTTTGTGTGCCAATTGGGATAATAGAAAATGTCTTTTCTATATTACATATTATTTACTGAATAAATAATATCCGCATATTTATTAAATAGACCAACTATTTAAATTATTCTCGAGGTTTCAAATTACGAGAATTCAATCACGTGTTAGGAGCTAACCCGGACTATGGACCTATGACCAGTAGCTATATTAAATTGAATAAAATATTCATGGAACATAACATTTCTATTCAACTTATTAATTCCGGAATTACGCCACCATAAATCTGAAACTGAACTCTATTGATTATAGATATAACTTATTCTCAAAGTGTCGAGTCAATGAGCGTCCATTGATATAATTATTACATATAGACTAATCATCCATAAACTATCTGTAATGACGTGGGAATGTTTCCGTAAACCTTCTTCATTACATCTTATCCTTATTTATCATTAACCCACTAGTGATCAAT
This sequence comes from Gentiana macrophylla, assembly GCA_026214975.1. Classification (NCBI taxonomy): domain Eukaryota; kingdom Viridiplantae; phylum Streptophyta; class Magnoliopsida; order Gentianales; family Gentianaceae; genus Gentiana; species Gentiana macrophylla. The sequence continues at coordinate 15,991,722 of CM047808.1, read as the reverse complement.
TAGTTCATAACCATTATGAACTCAACGGATCGATCAGTTTCTAGGATTAACAAATAAGGGGATTGTCTTTCTACTTCCCGCGGGAAGGAATGGATTCCGTATCTGTGAGATTCACACTCCTCACCCATTCCAGAATAGTGCCAACGTGAAAGTGATTCGGACCGCACCTCTTAGCAATCCTTAACGAACACATCAAACCCTATATTGAAACAAGCAGGAGTCTGCAATCACTTCAGGATTAAGGTTAATCCATATATGTTCATCTTGTGATTTAATAAGATTTCACAATCACGGAATTATATAAGAAATACAGATTAAATCGGTCCAGACCTATATGACTACATCATATATAAATGCCCCACTTAGATAACCAATATCCACGGTCCGGATAAGACGATCACACCATAAAGTGTTCTGGGCGCATTAATGGTGGTTTAATCAATGGACCCCATACTTTGATTAAGTTCACCACGGACTAACAATTTAAGTGTATCACCGTAAACTTACTCCTCGTGTGTGTCACACGCTAAGTTATATGGCTACATAGGATACAACTTAGGGTTTTCAGTAGTGTATTACTTATAAGCATGAAGCAAATAATAAGATGAGAATAAATCTGTCATTTATTAATTATAAAAACAATTACATAAATTGTCTTTCGGGCGCTACTTCTAACAATCTCCCACTTGCCCGTGAGGACAAGCAACAATTGTCTTTCGGACACTACATCCAACAATATCCCACTTGCCCGTAAAGAAAGCAACAATTGTTTTTAGAGCAGACCACACCCTTATTCTATCCACAACATTCTCCCACTTGCTCTAAAGCAGAAGAGACAAATCTCCCAATTTCATACCCACCAAGCGCTTACTAATGACATTGAAAGCACGTGACTTCGTTAACAGATCAGCTAGGTTGTCGGCTCGAGGCGATCTTTAGGACCGAAACGTCGCCTCTTTGAACGGTCTGTCTGATCAGGTGGTACTTCCTCTCAATATGGTTTTGACCTCTTGTGACTGTGATGTTCCTTCGCACAAGCTACATCTCCACTGTTTTCACAGTGAAGTGATATCGGCTTACCCAGACATGGAATTACTCCCAGATCAGCAAGGAACCTTTTTGAGCCATATCGTCTATTTAGCCGCTCCAGAAGCTGCTACATATTCGACTTTCAAAGTCGAATCGGTGACACTGGATTGCTCCAGACTATGACTTTATCACAATGAGTAAACACTGAGCCCGAGATCAACTTACGATCATCCTTAATCTGACTGAAAGTCAGAATCAGTGTAGTCAACAATATCCAGGTTTGAACCTGAATATACACGCACAAAATTCCTCGTTATCCAAAGATACTTGAAGATGCACTTTACTGCTATTCAATCCTTGAATCCAAGATTCGACTTTATTTGACTTTCAATGATCTGAACTTTCTCTATCCAAATGAGAATCTATCCCATTTTCTCTATATCCAAAGATTTGAGAGAATTATTCCGTGAGGGGTTGGGTAGGAAAACTCTCGTTGAATCTAGCATTCGAAAATGTATTTTCATCTTAAACGATAAGATGGATGGGACACTGCCACAACTTGTTCTCATGAATTTGACCGAATCAAATTCTAAGAATATAGTCCACTTCTCTAATTCAGAGAAGCATTGACTCGTCAGTTTCTGACTTCAGATAACACACTCATGTTGCTTACAACTGTTGCACTGTCACCTTTCACTAACACTAACGTCTACTCCTTACCGATATTGATTCTCTGGTCTACAAAAGACTTATCAATATCCTGGTCAAGCCCACGTATTTCAAACATGTGTCTTTTAATGACCTAAAGGTTTGCTTTAATCCACCAATGGATACGAGCATAGGCAGTCAATCTTCTATTGGCTTTAAGCTAAAATCCTTCTTCTCCGAATGAATGCAAGCTCCGTTGAACAGCAAGAAAGTTTCAGGGCATCACCCCTGGTAATCTTTCGGCTTTTACGGAGTCAAGAAAGGCTGAGTGGTGAGAAAGTTTCAGGGCATCACCCCTATTAAACTATCTAATTCTCAAGGAATTACCCCTAGACCACTTGGCTTTTGCTTAGATCTAAGAACTCGTGATCCTTCATGCAGATTTAGCATGACAAGTTCCACGATTTATATAAATCATAATCATAATTAAACGATTTAAAGGAGTTTTAATTGCATGTAGAGCTGGTATTTTACTTATTATTATGTATTAATAATTTTTAAATTGCTATGGTTGAAGAGATGGATTGGGGTTGGCACTATTTTCCAGTTAGATTATTGTAGAACTCATATAAACGGCTTTGAAAGTTGCTCTATTGGAAGATGTGAAATTACGTAATTCATGATATTGCAGTAATTTTAATTTCCAAAAATAGATCTGTACATTAGCTGTTTAGTCTTTTCGTTTTTTCCGTTCTTGACCCGTTAAACGAAGATCCTCCGGTCAGAATCAAGATTGGAAGTTGATGAACAACGGCACTAACTTTTGGTGCCGATCAGAGTCTGTTTGGTTTCCGTTCGTTGCCACGGGCAAGCAGCTTTTAACGAAAATTCACAGAAACCTGAAAATTTAACTTTCCTATTCATTCGACTCTTTTAGCCGTAACCACTAACAAATGTCAAAAGATATATGTAACACGCCTTAAACTATTATAGGCAAATGGTTTCCGTATTAAGATAAACGATTCTTCAAGATCTATTAATTAGTGGTATATATCCTAGATAAGACCGATTTACGATCGCTAAGGGTGATTCCTATCTCCCGCCCCTAGAACACTATCTCAAAGTGAACAATGACTAAGCTTCTTCAATCGGAGAGGTACAGATTTGAAGGGGTAAATATAGCTTGTTCATCATTAATCTTCCTGGTCTAAAGGAGATTACAAGCTGAGTGGAGTTTTTGAGTGGTGACATTTTGTCTCGATGACTACTCAAACGCGATTTAGTTTATCAAAAGAATACGAGGAGGATTCTCCTGATTTTAGCAGAGAATGGAGTATTCCATGCTCAGAATAGGCTATCGATAGCTTGGGATCGATGCTCGGCCCGCCTCCCAGCTGAACCTTTCACTGTGAAAAGAAACCATAGACTTGCCCTATATAGTTATTGATGTACTACAATACATCGCTAAACTCGACAAGATAATTGGTTGCAAATAACGTTTAACATTATTATGTAAATCGAAGTCTACCTGTAAGATGCTAGTGAATTTACTGGATAAGGAGGAATTCGTTCACACCACTTCCGTAAATGTAGCATTTAGCATTTAATGCTTAAAGGTAGGATCGAGATTTTAAAAGATAATGCCGATTTTTGACCTGCTCATGAAATGCCTTAATGAGACGAGTGAAGGTTGGTTGTAAGATTCTTGAGATCGAAAATGATAGTTGGATCAAGCCTACAATTTTTCCGATAGAATCTATAAGTAATGTACCTTTGCACTCCGAGTACGGTTACCCAAAGAAGTTACTATCTCTGATTTAATCGTACCACGCCCAACATTAGTTGTTGGTGATCACATCGATAAATACTACTAGATCGTAATGTCAATCCACCCAAGACAATGTGGAGTATGGTTTAACCGCTGACCCATTGTGATTTTGTGGACTTTATAATCACTGTGGTGATTGATAACCCATGGCTTCATGGGTCAGACAGATTCTCGATTATGGAGGTTGGTTTGAAAACCTTAACCCTGTGAATGGAGTTTTGGTACTCCAGCTCGTTTCACCTTGCGTAGAACCACCGAGCTGTCTCAGCCCAAGTGAGCAATTGGATCTACACTGAAAAGAGTCGAATGAATAGGAAAGTTTAAACTTTCAAATAAGAAAGTTGAGTGGTATAGCAAGTGATTCCTCTCGACAACCAGAGAGTTAACCGTACCTTGAACTCTCTCACCACTTTGCTAGATTTCAAGTAGAAAGCGTAAAATAGGGTGATCTCTCGAGACTTTCTTTTGCCGAACAACGGAATCAATTCATTCAAAATGTATGTTTTGAGCTAATAAGAATGAATAACGGATTCACTATAAAGCTGTGGGTGATTCCCAAGACCTTTTTCGCGAGACTAACGATATCTTAATTCATTTAGTAAGAACCCACATAGATCCAATTGCTCCCACTGGGCCTGAGACACTCAGGTGGTTCTATAAGAGTATGAACAGACATGGAGTGCCAAAACTCCGTTTATAGGTTTTTGTCTTTAAACCAACCTCTTATCAAAATCCTAAACAACCATTCCAAAGGACCATAGGTTATCAGTCACCCCCGGCAGATTGTAAAGTCTGCATAATCATAGTGGGTCAATGGTTAAACCATACTCCCACTGAATTTGGGTGGATTGATATTTTGATGTGGATCAGTAGTATTCATCAATTTAACTCCCAACAACCAATATTGGATGTGGTCTAATTAAATCAGATAGTAACTCCTTGGGGAACATTACTTTAAGGTCCAAGGTTTTTATTTAAACATTCTTTCAGAAAGGCGGCGACAGTACAACCGTCACTTTCTGATCTCAGGAATCTGATAACCAACCTTCACTCATTGTATTAAGATATTTCACGATCAGTCACCATCTGAACGTGTATGCAAAATCTCCAGTCCTACCTTCAAGCACTAGTGCTAAATGCCTCTATTTGTGGAAGTGGAGTAAATGTACTTCACTCCTTATCCACAAATTCATAAGCATCTTCTAGGTCAATTTATCCGTATCACATACTAATGTAAACCGTTATTTTTGCAACTAATATCACAATTGAGTTAAGCAGTGTGTTGTAGTATATCAATCACTATACAAGGCAATACATGGTTTATCCTTTCAGTGAAAACATTTCACTTGGAGGTTGGCCGAGCATCAGTGCAAAAAACTATGCTTTAGCCTATATCTGAGCATAGAATACTCTCTTCTCTGGTAATATCACAGATACCTCCAGATATTCAGATAAACTAATCGGTGTTTTGAGTAGCTATCAGACAAGTTGTCGACTACACAGAGGCCCACTAGCTTGTATCATCATAAGACCCCAAAGGTCAATATGAACAGGCTACGATACTTCTTCAGCTCCATTAACCTTTCCAAATTGAAAGGTTACTTAGTCATTTTTCTTTTGAGATAGTGTTCTTAGACTGGGAGATAGGAATCACCCTTAGCCAGTCTTCAGATCTTATCTTTAGGATATATGCAGTAATAGATGTTGAAGAATCGTTCATCTCAATATGGAAACCATTTGCCTTAACAGTTTATGATTTGTTACATATACTTTTTCAGCATTACTTAGTGGATCCGACTGTATCAAACAAAAGTCCGAGTCTCAGATTCGTACTACAAATGTCATATTCACTTTCTCTAAGGAAATTGTATTATCGATGTTAAAGTGCCCATTTGTTCCAACGAATCTGAAATCAGAGATTAAACTTCTGCGATATCAAGGATTAAAATCTAAAATTTCTTTCCTTATATCACTCCTACTATCTTAGCTGAAATAACTGCTCATTGTCTACTCTCTTATCATGAATGCCCAGCTACCTTGTTCTTACAAAAGAACTTAGCTTCCGAGTCATAATCCCGGTTAAGAAAGTCTCTTAAGGATTCCTAGGTCAGTGATCCGAATCACTTTCCTTATCCTATACTTTCTTTTATTAATATTTCGGTTTAGCCTTCCCATTCTTGGATTTAGTTAAAGGAAATCGACGTCCACCAGTTGTCGCTTGGAGATACAATCTGGAAGATCACGGCTTCTCTCCGGTTGGGTAAATCTTCTACCTTCTTGTAGTTGTATTAATTAACCATGTGAATTAAATCGGGGTAAGATCGCATGCGAATTTAATTCGTAGCTTCCGTTGTGCATGATCGAGCATCTCGATGCTGTGAATCATATCTAACGATCCAATTATGGATCGGATCCGGATTCAGGTTTCTGTATATCCAGCATTTTTTACGATATATAGTTTTTTTTTTTTGGAATTCAAAAGGACAGAAAAAAAAAACTACTATACATTTTCTATAGTAAAAAAATTGTAGAATTCTCGACACCCTTTGCCCCAGATCCTGCCTCCGCCCCTGGTAATAAACTAATCACTTAACATGGTGACGAAGAAGCGTAGATTTATTCCATCAAGTCCAGTTATTCTTTTCAAGAATTCTCTAATTGATCAAGTTGATTATAGCTAAGTATATATATTTTTGCGAGTCATACAACATGCTTTCCCATTGTCAGTTAAGTCCCGGTACCGATGCAACCTTATTTCTATGATAGATTGGAAGATACTGTTGCAGAAATAGGTCGGACAAGTAATAAGTTGTGTCTTAAAATACACATTAAAGTATTAGCTTGGAAGGCAAAGTGTTTGGACTTCTACTATAAGGTCATGTGTTCGAATCCCACTTGTATCAACATTTTTTTAAAATAAATGGAGGAGAAATGGGACCCACAACCACGTAAGATCCAACGTGACTGCCTACGTAAGCGTTTCAAAAAAATTCCGGTGCCCAGTTAGCTATTTCCGGTGATTACTTAGATGATCATTTTCCTCACCGGAGACCGGAGCATGAGCATGACTAAAATCTTTAGTAGGCCGAGTTACATGACCATTTTTCTAATTTTGCCTGAGATCATCACATCGAATCGGCCCAGACGTGAACATTTCCACGTATAAGTGCGGCCGTTAAGGTGTCCAACACCGATGGCTTGGATCATACGGTTCACCACAGACTGAATGTTTAAAATAGTACACCATGAACTCAATTCTCCATACATAACTCTTATGCACTGAGTTTTATGATTGTATAACAAGCCCCATGGAATTTCTTACAGTGTCATTTATATCTATGCAATTAAGCAAATAAAAAACTAATAAGATAAACTATTACTTTTATTTAATTAAAACAATACATTATTGTTTTTCTAAGCACCATGCCTACCAGTTTTGTCGTGTATAATTTGGTGTTTATTACGTAAGGATCCTGGTGAAGACGCCAGTTCCTTGAGATGAGAGATTGTAATATCTCCCACTGGAATATTGAGAGAAAGATTATTAAGAAATAAGATTGAGACATAATGGACTTAGTAACTCCTGTTAGCTAATTTACACCAAGCGAGGACAATGAGCCTAAGTACTTACTGAATCAATTAAGCCTTAAGTAGCGCCGTTAGACCCAAGTTCTAGGGCATTACAATACTACTACTATTATAGCTTTTAGCAAGAGAGATTCATTAGCCATTGCTTCTAATTAGATACACGCCTTTGTTGTTTTGTCGTGTATAAATCAGTGTTTATTACGTGTTAGTTAGGAGAATGGGAAAGTATACAAACATTTATTGCGTCGGTGCGCGTTTGTTTCGATCTGTATCATACACGTATTTAATATAATTGGATACACGACAAGGTCGGTACGCGTCTGTTTCAATCTGTATCACACATTTAATTTCCAACTACACAATTGTAATGTTTAGCCCGGGAGACTAAGCTCTTGACTGAAGCAAACCGCTTGACACATGTTTTTTAAACTCATTTGAAAGGAGCACATCAACTTGACGTCGTTTAAAAATAAAATAAAAAACTTAAACTACTCCAGAAACAATTACATGGAATATATGTAGAGGACACATATGAAGACTTGACCCGTAAATTAATTTTAACCACGCAGTTTAAATCCAGCACGTAAATATTCCTCGGAATTAATATAGTGCATTGACTTATTCAATTATCGTTACACACTAACTAATTTGTTCCATTAAGAAAACTTTGACACGGGGAACATATGCTGCATAATTTTGGGCATTAGGAACGTTTTCGTCCACAGTGATGAACCACTTTCTCCATAAGTTTCTTCACATGTATTTATTTATATCAAAGTAGTAAGCCATAATTATGTGATCTTCTGCAGTTAGGCTTTAGCCTTTTCCATCATGTATTCACTTGGCAATCAATCGTAACCAAAAGTAGACCTAATTAAGTTATAAGGAAAAGTATTTGTATACATGATCAGTCTACACAAAGTTATCGGAAAAATAATCCAAACTATAAAATATTTATGATGAAAAACAAAAAATAGGAAAAAAATAAAATTTAATACCGACACTTGAGTTAAGTTTACATGACTTACAAGCTACTAATCAAGGTAATGAGTATAGTACCCCGCATGCAGGGGCAGATCCAGGAATTTTTAGGTCATCGGACCGTAAACCTAAATTTTTTGTCCAAAAATTTGTTTCGGTGTGGTCATTAGAGCCTAAAAATACATATTTTTACAATAAAACTATATTTTTTTAACAACAAAACTACATCGTTTTAATATTAAAAAAATTATCTGGATCTCAGTGGGGTCGCGACCAACCCTTAGCCACATACATCCGCCCTTGCCCGCATAGCTCAGTTGGTTCTCAGATGGCAGGTTTCACAAGTAACGCATGATCGAATCCCGACAGCCGCACTATGGGAGTTAGCTCTGAATTCAGGGTGACTCCTTGTGGGCACTGAGTCCTGGTCTTCCCACCTAAGTGACCGTTGAGTCACCATGATTAACCTCCTCACCATTCTGTCGGGTCGGAATGGAGGAGCTGTGTGGGCGAGGAATATCGCATTATGCATCAAGGTAATGAGTATAATATCAAAAGCAAGTTGCATTAGTCATGTTTAAAGCATTTTTACATGTTTTGGTTTGTTTTTAGCACCCAGTAAAGAATTACAGCACGAAAGCATAAACTTTAGATATTAGAAACATCATCTTAGCATCAAAATTATCTAGAGCGGAAAGGCATCACCGGGGCTGCGGTGGCTTTTGGCCGCATAGTTATCAAAATCGGACCGGATCGGCGGTCGGACCACTAAAGTTGGGGACCCGGACATGGAACCAGTCCGATTCAGTCATTGGACCGGTTAAGGAGGTCTGACCGCTCAAAACTGTTAAAACAGCCGGTTGAACCGCTAAACCGTGACCTGGCCGGTTATCGGTCGAACCAGTTTTTTTTATTAATAATTCGGTAGGTTTTAACTTAAAAAACAAAATAAATAGTCTACCTTTCTATAATCACATCGAAACTTTTCCCTCATCAATTATGAGCCATTTCATTATTTCAGGCTTCCGCCGTTTAGAAGTAAATCCCGTAAAATATACTATTCCTCATCAAGATCTTTTTTTTTTTATGTTCTTATTTCTTCTTTTTCATTGGATTAATCGTGAAAACCAATAAGTTTCAGCCTTTCAATTTTTTTTATTATGAATTTGGTATTAGTTAGAAAATTAGGGACTAGTATGGTTATGTTATTTTACAACGTGCAAAGTTTATAAATCAGATCTCTTATTAGGATTTTTTTGTTGGTTTCACTAGTATTGTAGGTTTCTTTATAATTTACATATTTCATTTGTATCTCGTTTGTGATTTGGATGTTGAAATATTTTGAAAATGATTTTGGATGTCATATTATAAACTTTTCTTTTGTCTTGAATATATTATTATATTTTTAATTATACGTAATGACTCACCGGTTGATCCAATGACTCACCGGTTGAACCGGTGACCCGATGTCCTTTTCAGATGAATGTCCGGTCCGATTTTGATAACTATGCTGCAAAGCCGTAGGGGTAAACCCGGAACATTCAGATTTTTCTCAGTTTAATTAATTAACAGTATGTTGATTTAAATTTTATTTCATTTCCAGGTGCTTCAGAATATTTAAACGAATTAAATATTTTAAAAAGAATGATTTCTAAACATTTGGTAATCTATGTCCATGATTTTACTAGGTATATCCGTATATGATGTGTAAAGAATACTTGTGAATATATTAAAATTATCATTTAGATTTAGTGTATTATGGGAAAATCGAACCAACATAGATTTGTAAACAATTTTTTTACAAAAAATACAACCAAAGTTTTTGTTCTACTAACCTCCGTCCTAAAATATAAATTCGTTTAGTTTTTTAGTTTTGTCTCATAATGTAAAACGATTTAGATAACTAACGAAGCATTTATTAAATTTTCTCCTTTTATCCCTCATTTATCATATATCAACCAACTTTTCACAACTTTACATTAATAACACTCAAAGGTCATTTTAGAACATTTCATCAAAATTGATGACACATAACCAGTTTAATCAACTTTCTTAATCTGTGTGAAAAACCCAAACGGAGTTACATTTTGGGACGGAGGTAGTAGGAGTTTACGATAGTTTTCCGTCACCGTAGAAGAATTATTTACAGTATTCTCAAAAATGGTTCTAAAAAGGTTACGGTTCATTATAATTCCAAACAAACCACTCCCGACTATAATACGGAGAATTCAAACTTCAGATTTTGTACTTTGAGGTCTCGAGAATTCTCGACATCAAACTCTCCTCCTAGGCTAGCATAAGGACTACAATTTTTTCTGCGGGAGCGGTCATGAAATCTAGTCTGCAACCTTAGTACAATTTTCCGAGCCTCTGCTAGGGCGGTCATGAAATCTAGTCTGCAACCTTAGTACAATTTTCCGAGCCTCTGCTAGGGGCACATATCAATTTTGAACCGTATTGTTATATTTAAGAGTTTTCATTAAAATTATCATATAAATTTTATTTAGTTCATTCTATTGAAAATTGATGGTAAACAAAGAACAAAACAGAAGAAATATAACGTGAAGAGTATGGCGGATAATCGACAAAACACAGAAACAAAGTAAACATAGCAATTTAACACGTGGTTTCCGACAATGTGCTGACTATTCCATGGACAGAAAAATAGAAGTTTTATTATGCACAAAAAGTCGCAAGGATTATCACACACGGACATTGATTACAATTATTTGGTATTTATAGCCTTGAAAACCTAATCCTAACCAGCTCAGATGTAGAACTTAGCAGCATTCAACAGACTCAGCATACTTCACTATTCTGACCGACGAATCTCAGCTGACACTTCGCTCAGCTGACCTCCTAGACTTGAACACTCTTGATTAGCAGACCATCACTCAGCTGACCTCAGATTTGGTCATTGAACTTTCTGTTGTGAACTAGACTTCGATTCCAAACACCGCCCAATATAATAATAAATAAATAAAAATGAAACCCCTTTCTCATTCCTTTATATTTTTTTATAAAAATTATATGAGAGCCTATCTTTAATATGACATAAAAAAAATGTACGTCTTTTTCTTTGACATTAATTTTCCACCAAAATGAATATATAACTCACATGTATATATTTAGTGAGACTTGAATCCAGGATATCATGGTCCTAGAACATCAGCTCAACCGTTTTAGTAAGCTTTACTAACTCTTTGACACTAATTAACTAGACAATAATCCAAAGATTTTACTACGGGACCTTCCGCATCTTATGGTTTAGCTGTCACCACTTAATTTAAGAGTATGTGGAACGCATATATTCAAACATATTTGTTTCAAGGAATAAAAGTCACTAGACTTAAATTAACAAATCATACTCGTAATATAAATAAATAAAAAATGGGAAACTTGAAAATATATGCCCAAAAAGTTAAATCTATTATATATATGAGCCGTAGGATTTGTTTTGAAATATATGCTTCGTCTGACTCATGCGTGACTCATTAATCACGTATTAGTCACGCATGGTATGGCTTTGACGCATGAGTCACGCACGAGTCATGCATGAGTCGGACAAATCAAATATTTCAAAACATTTCCTACGGAGCATATATATTATAGGTTTAACTTTTTGTGGAAAATCTAGGCCCAAGCTTATATAAGAGGAGGAGCCCCATCCCCAAAACATAGGTTGTGAGTTGAGGGAAGTCCATCTTTCGGTGATACAATAGCAAGTTTCCAATGTGGGACACTATAACACGCCCCCTCAAGTGTGGGTCTGGGCACTCTTAAGGCCAACAAAGAGGCCCAACACTTGCACAATAAAGGGGTGGCTCTAATACCATGTAGAAAACATAGTCCCAAACCCATATAAGAGGAGGGACATCATCCTCAAAACCTAGGTTGTGAGGTGAGAGAAGTTCATCTCTTAATATGGTGGGTGAAACAACCAAAAGTTTCCAATGTGGGATACTTTAACATGCCCCCTCAAGTGTGGGCCGGGCACACAAGACCAATAAATAGGCCAACACTTGCATAATAAAGGGTGGCTCTGATACCATGTGGAAAATCTAGGCCCAAGCCCACATAAGAGGAGAGCCTCATCCCCAAAACCTAGGTTGTGAGGTGAGGGCAGTCCATCTCTTAATATGGTGGGTGAAACAACCACAAGTTTCGAATGTGGGGCACTTTAACACACTCCCTCAAGTTTGGGCCGGGCACACAAGGCCAACAAATAGGCCCAACATTGCACAATAAAAGGGTGTCTCTGATACCATGTGGAAAATCTAGGCCCAAGCTCATATAAGGGGAGGACCTCATCTCAAAATCTAGGTTGTAAGGCGAGGAAAGTCCATCTCTGAATGATACAATAGCAAGTTTTTAATGTGGGACACTTTAAACACTTTTTGGACATATATTTTTAAGTTTCCCAAAAAAAAATCACTTAGTTTTATATAACGAGTGTATTGAAAATTACATACACAAAAAAATGTAGACTATTATCTAAGGTCATTAAATATAACAATTCCATTTGATTGATTGATTGATTAATAAGTTTATATGAGAATCTATCTTCAGTATGCTTCCCTTTTTTTCCTTTTTTTTTTTCTTCACATTAACGAGACAAGAATTCCCAGATTTGAATATGGGACCTTCCTCATCCCATGGTTTAGCTATAATAACCACTTAATTAAAGAGTAAACGACACACTTAAAACGGTGGATAAAAGAAATCGATAACGCGGCAAATTCTCCGTAACACAAAATTGTACGAAGTCGTCACTATTTGTGTTGTTTGATAGGCATTTTATTTTATTTTATTTTTTTGGAGTTTGATAGACATCTTCATATATGGTTTTCAATTTCAATTATTTGTCCCGACTCCCCAAGACATAGTAAATGATTAAGTTTTTAACCGGTTGAACTATATAGCCTATTGTATTAGGAATTGCATGTATTAATAATATTATTAAAGGGTGTATTAGTCGATTCGTCTGGAAATCTGAGTGGGGTCTATGGAATGGACCCCACCCTTAACATGATGGGTCTGCCTCTTCTTAAGGCACACTACTAGAAAACTCGTTTTTTGGGACGACAAAAAGTCGTCCCAAAACACCAAATGTCGTCCCAAAAGTTGTTTTTTGAGACGACCGGTCGTCCCAAAAATGTCGCCGCTTTAGATTTGTCCCAAAAAACAAGGCGAATGTTTTTTGTGACGGCATGTCGTCCCTTTAAAAAAGTGATGACGTGGCAGCTGACGTGGCGTTGATTTTCGTGTTAGCTGACGTGGAGAAGACCGTCTGACGTGACAAAGGTTTTTTGGGACGCCAAATGTCGTCCCTAAAGCAATTTTTCATTTTTTTAATTATTAAATAATATTAATAGAAAAAAAATAAAAAAACAGCTTTTGTGACGACATGTCGTCCCAAAAGGCATTGTTATAATTTTTTAATTTAATTTTTTGAAATCAAAAAATATATAAAAATTGTTTTTTGGGACGGTTTTGAACCTTCACACTCCAGCTCTTTTACGGTGTTTCAACCTCCACACCCCAAATTAAAAATTCAGTTGTTTTGAACAAATCTCTTTTACGGTGTTTCAAACTCACACTTAACTTAAAGTCCATTCATAAAGCAATCGACTTTAAGTCGTGTGAGGTTGAAACACCGTAAAAGAGCTGGAGTGTGAAGGTTCAAAACCGTAAATGGGACTTCTCCCAGTCATTTGGTATAATGGCAAAACCATTACTCCGACTCACAGGGTTCCTGATTAACATTTTCACTCATCTCGTGAGACAGATGAGTGTATATCCTTGAATGTTGAAGTCCAATATTTTTTTAAATTTTCATTAGTTTACTGTTTTTAGGGTTTTCATTAGCTTACTTGCCTTGTTAGCACCAAAAAAAATTTAGAAATAATTTTGATATAAATTTGTTACGACAAATGATAAAATACACTTTTACATCGATCATTGATTATGACATGGCTCATATAAATTAATAAATCACACGTCATGTCATGGTGTAAAAAAATATTTTGTTTCCCTTGTTTTGATGATAATACTACTCAAATAGACTACAATAAAGGTAAATAAGCAGAGTAGTGCTAGTACCACAAAAAAATATCATAATGTGACATAATATACTTTTATATATGACGATGCAAGAAATCCTCACCAGATAAATAGGGTTAAAGAACGGGTAATTGGACCTCCGAAAGATGATCCAACTGTTAATTTGGGGGATTTATGTATGAGAAATATATGAGCCAATAATGACTATCTACTTACCCGGAATGATGAGATCAAGCTAAAACATAGTTCTTTGATAAATAGGATGATGACTCTTTTATAGGCTTCACACGTAGGGGAGTTTCTTATGTTGTATTGAAGATGTAGTCAATGTTATGGAGCGATCATGTCCCTGATGGCGAGAATCATGGAGCAGTTATGTAATCGTAGGTTAATGCATAGTTGATGCGGTGTAACTGTCATCTAAGGTCAATATTGGCTTGTCCTGAACTGACCATAAGTGGCAGAGGTGAACATGCACCATGTTGGAAAGATGATGTCATAAACGTCTTACGTCAAGTTTACCATAAAAGACAATGGGCAGTCTGCGTCATGTCAACAGAGGACGACCTCCATAATGTGGGTAAGATGACCTTAGAGGTGACCTGCCCAATATGAGGTGAGCTTTGTTGAAGTCTTCTGACGTGTAAAGCCTAATATTGAACTGAGCCTCCATCGGCCAATCTGAAGAGAGGACTCGAATAAGTCTTATGACTTCAACGGGTATGAGGTCGAGTGCACATTCTAAGAGACAGTAGTCCGACGGTCTATGACGCGGATGACGTCTTGCTAGCCTATGCTTTGAAGAAATGAAAATTTCTCATCTCGAGGTGCCATATCTCATGATTACCCAGAAGAACCCACTGGTCATGTTAATTGAAGGTAAGCACGTCTTTTTGACTCCTTTACTCACTCTATTATAAAAGGAAAATGAGTTGCTTCATTCATCTCTTTACAAATTACAATCTTACATATTTTGACCTATCATTCGAGAGAATGAGACCCTGACTTCTTCTCAATTTCACCATATCGGACCTTAGATCATCTGACAAGTAAGTTCATTTTCCTTCGTCTATATGATTTCTGCAATTTTTATTAATAACATAGCATTCAGTATGTAGTCTGCCATGGATACAGATAATTTTGAGGGTGCTCGGTTTGTTGCTCAGAAAGTCTCTTCCTCTATGTCAAAACTCGAATCGGATGGGAATTCTCAGGGGTCTCAAGGTATGGTAACGTCTAAAGTCAAGGAGGACGAAACTCTTCTGGTGAAGAACATTTCCACCAATCTTTCAGACTTTCACTGAGGCAGATAAAGTGGGCATGTCGAAAGTATGCAATATACAAGAGTATGATTGTTTTGATTTTCCGTAACCATAGGGATAATGCGGATATGCCTCTTAACCCACAGGTAGGGGAAGAACTGTATCATTTCCCTTGATATATAGGCAAATGGAAAGTCGGCATGGCGACACCGAGCTACTTGATATATAAAAACAACACAACATGATTTACAATTATTGATTATTATGATGTATGATTTATTAATAATAATGTATATTTATCATAATAAATATTATATTAAACATGTTTTATAACTCGTTGTATCCAAGTAAATCTTGATATGGTATTACCCAAAACGAAAATATCAAATGGGGGGTAAATTCTGTTAGGCTGACATCATCAACTCTTAAAGAAAGATAAGCTAATACAAGAAAATGACTAATAAGTGCAACAACTTGCAATTATATCACAAATTATTTGCTTCCTCATTCAACTACCCACTTATCTAAAATCTACATAGTAGAAGCTATCAAATCACAGAAAAGAAAAAAAAAAGTAATATTAAAATAAGTATATGAGACTTTTAACAAAAATATATACGAGACTTTTAACAACAAAAAAAATAAATTATATATATATATATATATATATATATATATATTTTATATATATATATATATATGAATGATACGTGAGATACATTAATTCACTAATAATAAATTCACCAATAAAAATATTTGAAGTTTATACACCCCACATATAATCAGTTGCAGACAAATAACAATAAAAGAGTTTGAGTTTGATGTAATAATTCTACTTAATATATCTTTTCTTTTTTCATGCTACTAATTATTCTTCCTTTTCTCCTTCTTCTTCCCTCCACCCCAAAACCCATCCACCCAACCCCAACCCCACCCCCACCCCACCCACCAATTCTTTTAATTTTGTTTAATAATTCCAAATACAATCAAGCTCCTGGGGTCCAACTGAAGATGCCACCAAATGATCTTCAAGTGATTTTTTCCCCAAATCATGATTAGACACAACAGATGATATTTCAGTATTGAGATCAGTGCTTAAACCTGTTTCTTGTGATCCACTAAACCTCTCCTCTGTTTTGAAGCTCTGTTTCATTCCATTTTGACCACAATTCTCCAACAAAGCCCTCAAAATCCCATTTTCTTGAATCGGGTACGACGACGACCCGGAAAATTGATAATTGTTATTATTCGTTTGAATTTGAGGGATTGTTGTTGTAGTTGTTTGATTAGCCCATGTGAATGATGATCCTCTTTGAAAAAAGTCATCAGCACTGTTTGAAAATGTTTGTGGGTTGTTGTTGTTGTTGTTATTGAAGTAAGAGTTGAACATATTATTATCTTCCTTGTGAAGAATATTCATGGAGTTGGAGAAGCAGGGCACGTGGTGGCCGCCGGATTCCGGCAGCAACACGGAGGTGGAACTGGTGGATCCACTAAATGCATCCATTAATGGTGGAAGTACAGAAACACCAGAAGCCATTTGATTTGATTGAGTTATACTTGATATATGGACTTTCTTTCCACCTGCAGTCTTATGAAACACCCTGCATATCACCCACTCATTCTGCAATAAAACAACAAAAACAAAAATACTTCAAATCTATAATTTTTACAACCAAAAGTATAATCGGCTTTTGAAAGATGGATTTTAAAAATTATAATTGACTTTTACTTCAGTACATTTTTCTCTACTTTTCAAAAGTCGATTCTAAAATTAATAATATTCAATGACTTTAAATCACAAATAAAATTCGAATCTTTATTAATACCACAACAAATTTACCGATTTATCACACTAAATCGATCTTTTTTTTTTTTAGGGATTCTTGGCTCTCGACTTTCAAAAGATCGATGTTGATGTGATACAGGGGTAGAAATACAAATAAAGGGTTTCAAATTCTACCATGGATGCAGAATTGAAGGTACTAAAATGTCAACTTTATAACCCAAAAATGGAAGGAAAAAAAAGTGGAAAAAAAGGGAAGAAATAAATGAAGGGTACCTACCTTAGCAGATTTGATTGAGGTGTTATTAAGAATTGATTTGCCATCTAATCTGTATTCATGAGTGACCCAATTACTTTTTTCTCCTTTAGGTGCTCTCCCTTTGTAAAAAACCAGAGTTTTCTTCATACCAACAAGTGATTTCCCTTTAAAAATCTCCTTATCTTTTCCAGTAGCTTTCCAATATCCAGCAGCTGTTGCTCTGTTTGTTCTTAGCCCTGTTGGATACTTCTTGTCCCTTAAACAGAAAAAATACCATTCTTTTTCTCCCATTTTTGCTTTCCCTTTTTTACATACATCAAATCAAACAAAATGAAAAAGAAAATAAAAAATAATTAAAGAGGGGAAAAAGAATAATTAAATTAAAGAAAAAGAAAAAACAGAGTTCTTGATGATGAATAATTACAAGGCAATTCCCAAGGCTCAATTTTGTTCATATCAACATCACCAATTGCTCTAGCAAGAAAATTGTGATCAGCAACTTTATTGCACAAATAATGGGTGATCAATTCTTCGTCGGTCGGATGAAATCGAAATCCGGGAGGCAAATCCAGCTGTTCTTCATCACTTACAGGCATGGAATAATTCGCCATCATCTGTATTTCTGAATTTTTTTTTTTTTCAAAACACAAAATCCTATTTAAAACCCAAGAAAAAAGCTATATATTTATTCACCCTCCATAAACTAAAGGGCTTATCTATATAGCTAGCTAGTCTACAAACCTCCTCAAAACTTTGAAAATTCAGATGGGTTCTTCCCCAAATAAAAATTCAACCTTCAAAGAATGTCAGAGATGATTTCACTAAAGAAAGATTGCTATTTGCTAATTTTTTTAATTTTTTTTTGTTGCTAATAATAGAAAAGAGAAAAAGGAGAAGACATGGGAAAGAGGGAGGATGAGAATGAGAAGTGTTAAGAAAAAAGGCAGTGTGAAGAGGACGAAGCTCATAAATAGTGCAGTTTTGAGGAGAGAGAAAGAGAGATAGTATAGAAGAAACGTGATCTCTAAGCAAGTTTTTTGAGAATGAGAAGGTTGTTTTGGGCTTTCCCATATTTATGATGTAATAATAAATCTCTATACCCTTTAAAATTGGACCAAATTCAGGCCATCCCATAAAAACAGCAGATCATACATGTAATCAGAATTTATGTTTGATAAATACATATAATCAACCTTAAAGTGGTTTCACACCTTTATTTTTTCTTTTAGGGGAGGGGAAGGATTTTTATTCAGGCGAGATTGAGAATCGAACGTTGGTTCTCGCCAGTGAGTTAATGACCGTTTTTGGTTTCACAAATTTTTTAAAATTAATTAGTAGATGTCATCAATTTTAGGTCGATTTTATATTACCACAATTGAATAAAAACGGTTAAACCCTAACAGTGAGGGCCCCATCGCCCCCGATCCCACAGGAATGCGAGAAGAGGTTAATAATGGGGCCTGCTTGACTTCAGATGAGGTTTTCATTAGACATCTCTACCGAAGAGAGCGGCTTTACGGACTTCGAACACTCACCCCCCGGCTTTAGATATAGCAAGACACTACATCATCTCACCCGCTCACCATTAGACCATATCCAGGGGATTTTACCACAATTGAATAAAATCTATATCAGGTGGCATCCATCATTCTTTCATACAATAGACGTGTATTGTGAAAAATAACGTAAATAAAAAAAAATATGATGCATTTCACTAAATATAACAATTTTGAAACAATAATATGATAAAGTCTCTACAAACGTTTGAGTAATGAAATTTTGATATAATACTCGATTATCATTGTAAAATTCTCATATCTTTATAAGAGTAGTTTTGTCTTTCTAAATTTGATTTTTTTTTTTTTTTTTTTTTTTCCTTTTCTAAAGAGGTTTTAATAGTATTTATTCTATAATGGTACGTTTGTTAGGACGGAATGGAATGTAGTGATTTTTCATTTCATTCCAATGTTTGTGTATGATTATGAGGGAATGAAATAGAATGAAATTTTATTCCAATGGAATGAAAAATATTCATTTTCATTCCTTCCAAAAATGGATGGAATGCGATGGAATAAAATGAAAATGGACATAACATACGGGTGATGGGGTAAGAGTGGGTGGGTGGTAGGGTAGGTTAGGGTAGGTGTTGAAGTAGGGTAGGCAGGGTAGGGTAGAGTAGGGGGTAGAGTAAGGTAGGTAAGATGCGTAAGGTAGGATAGAGTGAAATAGGGTAGGCTAGGATAGGATGGGGTGGTGGTAAGTTATATGGTGGGGTGGTGGGTTAAGGTAGAGATGGGTAAGATAGGGTAGGGGTGGGGTGTTGGGTAAGGGTAGGGGTGGGGTGGTGGTGGTAAGGTAGGGGTGGGGTGGTGGGTAGTATAGGGCTGGTAAGGAAGGGGTAGGGTAAGGTAGGTAGGATAGGGTAGGGGTATGTAGCATAGATGAAGGGTAAGGTAGGTTGGAGTGGGGTGGTGTGTGAGGTAGGGTAGGGTGGGGTAAAGTAGGGATGGGTAAGGTATGGTGGTATGGTAGGAAAGGTAGGGTATGGTAAGGTGGTAAGGTAGGTTAGGGTGGTGTGGTAAGTAAGGTAAGGTAGGGTAAGGTGGTGGGTAAGGGAGGGTAGGGTGTGGTGGTGGGTAGGATAGGTAGAATATGGGTGGGTAGGGAAGGGTGTGATAGGGTAAGGTATGGGTGGGTGATGGTGGAGTAGAGTAGGTGGTGGGGTAAGGTAGGTAGGATGCGTAGGGTAGGATAGGGTGATGGTGGGGTAGGTTGGGTTGGGTGGTGATCGCGTGCGAAGCACTTACTAGCAATAGGATTAGGTCTATCGTAGTAAAGTACTGGCGAGTCAAGGTCGATCCCACAGAGACTCGTAAGAATGTCAAATTATCAAGATTGAGCTTGTCACAAATATAGTCTACGACCAACTATAATCTAGACAGTAGTAAAATTGGTGCAACAAACTAACAAGGTTACGCTAGTTCACACGGAGGAAACAAGAGTTTCTAATGTATTAGTTCAATTATAAGTAATTACTTATTCCCCCACACACATGCAATAGTCTACCCATTGGTGAATTTTGATTCGTTGTTCAGCTACGGGTACAACTCCTAACCCTATTTACTCCGACCATAGTAGTAGACAATCTATACGCAAGCTACCCTCATTATTGGTCCGTAATAGCCCATACGCATAAAGAAACTAGAACTGTCGGTATTGAGTGCTAACTCATACCGCAAACCCGCCTAGACAATTGTCGACACAGATCAGCATGCATGTTCCTAGGGTCCATCAAGATAATGTCCAAACTAGCACTTCATTTATCAGTACTTCATGCTAATTTACGATGACATGCAAATAGTTGATCAGGCTACTAACATGTAAATTAAATCTATCGATCAACGTAGCTGACGCCGATTATCATGAATTAGTAATTTACTAGGTATTCAGATCTAGCGATATAGACCGTCGCGGATCTGAAGAAGCAACCACTATTTCATGATTTCTTCACCAACGAATTAGATCGATAACACATGGGATAAAGTAAACTAACTACTACATAGTTAAACTAAATAAGTAATTAACACATACTAGTCAAATAGAACAACGACAGATCTACATCTTGGAAAAGACAGAAAATCATACATTCGAAGACGAGTGTAGATCTCCCTCGGATCTCTCCCTAGGCGGCGATTCCGTCGTCTCTCCAACCAGAACTCATAAAATAAAGAACAAAGAACTTTTATTGCATAATACTTGTAAATTGTGTGGTACTTGTGTTACATTGAATTCTGAGGCGAGGCCTCTTATTTATAGCTATATAAACCAACTTAGAAACACCTAGATCTACCACTCGTCCAAGAAAATGCGTTTCGGATGATTTTGGAACCTCGGTAGGTCGGTGCCCACTCTTGGTAAACCGGGGTAATTTTGTCATTTTTCTTCTGCCGACTTAACTTGGAATGTTCTGGAATACCCTAGGCTCAATCCTTTCGTTCAGTCCACTCCAGATTCGTCCATGATGCTCAGCCCAATATTTCGTATCCTGAAAATAATCAAATAATGCACGAAATAATATCGAAATAAGGAAAATAAACGCTAAGTGCACAGATTTCTCAACTCACAAACCCAACATATGATATTCAACTTAAATGGTTCATATTTATAGGTCGAATCAACTATTTTTAGCTCATAATGGACAGAATGTTGATGCCGTAGTATAGACTATTTTAAGCGTCATCAACTACCCCCCCACTAGCCTTCTGCTCGTCCTCGAACAGAGTATCAAGGCGGAATGTACCCCCAAGAACAATCTCCATCAACTACTATATATTCAATCGAGATTTCCAGCAGAAACATACATTAAGCCACAATCCATAAGCTCCCCATTAATCACTACTTACCATGCATCAATGTGTCGTGTGATGAATCAGTCGTGATAGTACGTTTGTGAGGAGAATCAAGTTGTATTAACCCTACAATCTTAACTTACCTGCGCATACACTCGCTCATCTTGCCTTCAGACTTGGTTACACAACATGGTACCTTAATCGGGCCGGACCGACTCGGGACTGAGTCTCGCTCCTAAGTCCTCGTTTGTTTCTTTTATGCGAGGGTCGTGCCCTTTTTACACGAGTTTGCTTCCCTCATTGCCTTTATTGCATATTTTTTCATTTTTTTTTTCTTTTTTTTCTTTTCTGGCAGATTTTCTCCCTTTTTTTTTCTCTTGCTCTCACACGCCCGTTTTGTCCCAGATAGCTCTTTTGGCATTCAAGTTACTTCACTTGTCTTACACAAATTTGTTAAATTATATAGACAGACAAATAATGATTCCCGGTTAAAACAACTCATCATCTAATCTTAAACACTTCTCACTCAGATTATGTGCTCAAATATTGATTGCAATGATAGAATAATAATTAATAAGTTATTACTTCATGCAACATAACATATGCTCATTCTTCCATACTAAATTGAATATGCTATAGATCACTTCAAATTGAACTTGGGCTCATTTTCTACCGATTCCTTACTTAAGAACGTGCAATAAGCAAGCTTAAAAACAGTGTTAAAATTTTCAAATTTTTTCCCTCTTATCGATTACCCAGCTAAGACCGCCTACCCCGCTCATTATAGGCATTGTCCCCAATGACTAATAATAAAGAAAAGGAAAGGTGCTTAGTTCTTTAATTGTACGACTAAGTCAACGCGAATCCCGGAGCTGAATCATTAGCTCTAGGACATTCCTCTTCCAAGTTGTTACCCGCGTTACAAAATACTTCCGAAAACTGTGAGTAACATGCGCATGGCAATAAGAAAATAAGGTGGCGGTAATTGTGCATACCGGAGGAATGCGCAAAAACAATTTAAGCCACTTTATTTTTTTATTGGCCTAAGCAAGACACAAAAACTTTTACGAGGGTATCACATGAGAATTGTGAAGGAAAAAACCACATATATCCCTAGCCAGATGACCGAAGACATATGTGATGGAAAAAACCTTACGATTGTCATTCTACTTTATTGACTCAAAAAACAAAAAACAAACAAAAGCAATAAATAAGGGTTTAGGAATAGTTCTGAGTTTATAGTCGCCAGCTCTACTGTACTAATATGGCTCATTTATTTGTACTTTGGATCCACCAACATAAAGACTTCCAACTCAGGATTATACTTGTCCTCTTGGTAATGCTTCAGCCTGTTGCCGTTAATATGAACGTCTTCCCAGAGTATTCATTTCTAACTTCACACGCACCCGAATTGAAAACTTTCGTGACTACATGTGGTCCATACCTTCTAGACTTCAACTTCCCAGGAAAAGGATGAACTCGCAAATTATATATCAGCACCTTATCCCAACTTGAAATGTGCGGTTCAGAATCCTTTTATCGTGCAGACGCTTCATTCTTTCCTTGTAAATCTTTGCATTTTCATACACTTGAAGTCTAAACTCTTCCATTTTATTCAACTCTAGCATTCTCTTTTCACCGGCAAAATTCTCTTCCATGTTTAGAAACCTCGTAGCCCACAACGCTCGGTGCTCGAGTTCTATAGGTAAGTGACACGCTTTTCCAAACACTATCATGTATGGTGACATCCCAATTGTGGTCATATAAGCTATTCTGTATGCCCAAAGAGCGTCATCTAATTTCAAAGACCAATCTTTCCTCGTGGGATTCACAGTTTTCTTTAAGATCCTCTTTATCTCTCTATTCGTGACTTCGACTTGTTCACTCGTCTGGGGGTGATATGCTGCTGCAATATTATGTCTAATCCCATATATCAACATTAATTTCTCAAACAACCTATTACAGAAATGACTCCCTCCGTCACTAATTATAGCTCTAGGCACACATGTTCTTTTTAAGAAACCTCGAGACAACCCTGGCATCATTAGTAGGTGAGTCCACTACCTCCACCCATTTGGAAACATAATCGATTGCTACCAGGATGTAACGATTTGATTATGATGATGTGAAAGGCAAAACAAAATCAATTCCCCAAACATTGAATAACTCCACGTCTAAGATACTCTGCAGTGGCATCTCATTCCGCTTAGAAATATTACCAGTCATTTGACAGGAATGACAGGCTCTTGTAAACTCGTAAGAAGATTTATGAATTGTTGGCCAATATAATCCACACTGCAGTACCTTTGCTCTGTCTTGTCCGGCCCATAGTGACCTCCAGCTTCCCTAGAATGACATAGGCTCAAAATACTTGGAATCTCATCGTCATGGATGCATCTCCTAAGAATCGCATCATGGCATAGCTTGTATAGGTAGGGATCGTCCCAATGGTAATGCTTCAGATCCGTAAAGAACTTCTTCTTATCTGCATTTGTGAAATCCGGTGGTAGGTACCTTCCTACTAGATAATTGACAATGTTGGCAAACCAAGGGTATACCTTGCCCACTCTTGATGTATGATATCGGGTCTGAGATTCTCCCGAGCTACTACTGAGATGGCAAAAATTTGTTCAATGGGGAAGCTCTCCCTGATCTCAGTCGGTTGCTCCTCCTTCTAGAAAAGTTAATCTCGACATGTGATCAGCCACCTGGTTTCTCAGATCCCTTTTTATCTTTAATCTCAACATCAAACTCTTGTAAGAGTAGAATCCATCTCAACAATCTCGGCTTGGAGTCTTGCTTGGTTAGAAGGTATTTCAGAGCTGCATGGTGAGTGAATACCGTGACTTTCGATCTTAATAGGTATGGTCAAAACTTGTCAAATACAAAGATGACAGCTAAGAGTTCCTTCTCTATAGTCGTATAATTCCTCTGGGAACTATTAAAGGTACGACTGGCGTAATAGATAGGCTTAAAGATTTTATCCTCCATTTGTCCCAGGGTTGATCCAACTGCCGTGTCGCTTGCATCACACATAAGCTCAAAGGCTTGTTCCAATCTGGTGCTTCCAGATTGGGGCGGTTATAAGCATTTGCTTCAATGTGTTGAATGCTTGCTTGCACTCTTCTCAAAATACAAAAGGCACATCCCCTGCAAGTAATTCCGTCGAAGTTCTAGAAACTTTAGAGAAGTCCTTGATAAACCTCCTATAAAATCCTGCGTGGCCAAGAAAGGCTCGCAACGTCTTTAAGTTTGTTGGAGGGGGTAACTTCTCTATTACCTCTATCTTTACCTTATCAACTTTCATTCCTTTCTTTGAAATCTTATGACCCAACACTATTCCTTCTTACCATGAAATGGCATTTCTCCCAGTTAAGTACAAGGTTGGTCTCTTCACATCTCCTCAGCCCTCAACTCAAATTGTCCAAGCATTTATCAAAGCTATCTCCAAATACAGAAAAATCATCCATGAAAATTTCTAGAAAGTCTTCCACCATGTCCGCAAATAGTAATATCATGCACCTTTGGAAAGTTTCTGGTGCATTACAATGTCCAAAAGGCATGCGATTGTACGCAAAATTTCCATAGGGACATGTGAAAGTGGTCTTCTCTCGGTCCTCAGGGCCCATATGGATGATAGTAACCAGAATATCCATCTAAGAAACAATAAAAAGCATGACCGCTTAATCTTTCTAACATCTGGTCAATGAATGGTAGGGAAAATGATCCTTACGAGAGGCGTCATTCAGTTTCCTGAAATCAATGCAAACTTGATGTCCAGTAATTAGTATCACAGGGATTAACTCATCAAACTCATTAGGTTGTACAGTGAATCCTCCTTTCTTGGGCACCACATGAATCGGGCTTACCCATTCACTTTCTGCAATGGGGAAAATGATTCTCATTTCCAAAATCTTTATAATCTCTTCCTTAACAACATCCTTCAGTTGTGGCGTCAACCTCCTTTGTGGTTGTGCTGCCGCTTTCTTCTCGGGATCTACAGAGATCTTATGCATGCACACCGATGGGCTTTATTCCTCCAATTTCTGCAATCGTCCACCCAAATGCTCCATTGTGCTCTCTTAGTACTATTAAAAGTTTCTCTTCCTCTAAAGGTGATAACAACGATGAAATTATGAGGGGAAGAGTATCATCTTGTAAATATACGTACTTCAGGTGAGATGGAAAAGGTTTCATCGTTAAGTTCCTTGGTGGCTCTTCTAGTGATGATCTTAATAGCTTACCAGTCAATTGAAAGTCAAAGAACTTGTGCCATGAAGTTCTATGAATGGTTCCTCCTAAATCCACAAAAGATATAGGCTCTACTTCCCACTTGACCTTCGCTACATCCAGGCCATGTTTCCTCATAACTTTCTTCTTTCCTTCAGGAGTAAAGTCTATGCTACTTCAGGGTCTAGTGCCACTTGATGATATAATTCCAAAACAAGATCGTCTATGGCATCAAGCATGTAGCATGCTTCTCCATCATCTTGTGCATACCTCATCATATTGAACACTACTTTGTCCTCATTCACTCTCAGAATCAGCTCACCCTAATGGACATATATCAATGTCTTACTTGTGGCTAGGTAAGGTCTTCCTACGAATAGTGAAACATCGTGGTTAGCTTCCATATCTAGCACCACAAAGTCAACAGGGAATACAAACTTATCGACTTTCACCAAAACATCCTCCACCACTCCACAAGGTTTCTTCATAGACCTATCCGCTAATTGAAGGGTTATAGATGTTTCATTCAACTCTTTCATGCCTAACTTATGAAAGATGGAGAGTGGCATTAGATTGACACTAGCTCCAAGATCACATAATGCTTTGTTTAGGCATACTCCTCCAATTGTGCAAGGTATGATGAAGCTCCTTGGATCTTTACACTTAGGAGGCAGTTTACGTTGCAAAATGCCGAGCATTCCTCGTTAAGGCAAATAGTCTCAAGGTCTAACAACTTCCTTTTGTTAGAAATTGATTCCTTCAAGAACTTCGCATACTCTGTCATTCCGGTCAGAGCTTCTACCAGAGGTATATTCACTTGCAATTTCATAAACATCTCTTTGAACTTTTAATAACAAGCATCATTATTATTCAGTTTATATTTCCTAGGGGGATAGGGTAAAGTAGAAGGATTAATAGTTACAGTTCGTGAAGACTTACCTGCTGACTGCTACTACTCTGCCTGCTTGTCTGCTATATTTTCAAACTCCCGGTTTACCGGAGTGGTGTCCCGGTTTACCGGCCCCTCTTTTTCTCCAGATTCTGATGTGTTCTGCTGCTGACTGCTTCCTGATTCTTCTTGGATAATTGGTATAACTGGTCCATGCAGTTCCTTTCCGCTTCTAATCATAATTTGTCCTTCAGATTTTTCTCAGTATTACTTGGCAATCCTCCCGGAGGACGGGCTAACAGTTGTTCTGCGATCTGCCCTACTTGGTGCGACAGATTCTGCACTAAGGCTTCTTGATTGGTCAGTCATGTATCATTCTTCTGACAATATGTTGTGAAGTTTGTATTCAGCTCTGTCATGGATTTTGTAAGTTGATTGACCGTGTCGGTCATATTTGAGCTCATTTTATCCATGGCTGCTTCCCAACCACCGGGCTTGTTGAATTGAGGCATGAATCCACCAGTTTGTCTTGGTCTCTCTCCACCATTAGAGTCACTTTGTTGAAAACCCTCAATAGGGTCACTCAGTTGAAAACCAGGGTGGTCATGAGAACCTGGGCGATATCCGCCCCCATAAGGATTTTCTTGTCTCCTTATATAGTTCACGTCCTCAGTGTTGGTTGCTTCGATTTCTTGAACTTTCTCAACCTTGACAATACGATCTTGCATGCAATCTATCTTCTCATTCATCGCCATTAGCTGGTATAAGATCTTTTGAGAAGTATCTTCTCCAAATACGCCTTCAGCTACTTTGGCAGTCTCAATTTGATGCGTTCCCCATTGACTTGTAAGTGCGATTTGTTCCAATTTCTCTTCAGCTTCTTCAGGTGATAGCAATGCAAAACATCCATTGCTCGATGCATCAACTCTCATTTGTTCACTTGGTCATAATCCATGATGGAAACTATGCATTCGTACGGGCAGAGTGATATCATGGTGAGGGCATCTCCTTTGTGCTTCCTTAAATCTTTCCCAAGCTTATTCGAACGTTTCAATGGGTTTCTGCTTGAAATTCATAATGTCTTGTCTCATTTGTAGTGACTTCCCAGGTGGGCAGTTCTTGTTCATAAATTTTTGCAACAGATCGGTCCAAGTTTGGATCGATCCTGGTGCTAGAGACAATAACCATATCTTCGCTTTGTCCTTCAGAGTGAATGGAAACAACTTAGCTTAATGTTATCTTCAGGCACTCCTGCTGGTTTGACTGTACTGACTATCTCCAAGAAGTTGGTGACGTGTACACTAAGATCTTCGTTCGGTACTCCATAGAAGGTAGTGTAATTAGTCACCATCTGTATCACATTTGGTTTTCAATGAAAGATCTCAGACGCATCCTCAGGCTGAACAATTGCTGGCACGAATTGCTCAATCGTCGGCATTACATAACTTTGTAGAGTTCTCCTATCTGCTTGTACCACAACTCCTGCTCCGTTTTGTCCGTTATGCGCCATGTTGATTTCTGTATCCTCCAAAGGTGAATCTCTTCTTCCTTCTTGTTGTGATCTCCTTCATGGAGCTCACGTCGTCCGTCCAGCCTAACAGATGTGAGACTCTCGAGTTTGGCTGCTGAACTTCGTGTGGCATTCTACAAGATAAAAAAGGAAAATAAAAAGTTAGTGACTTGCCTCGCCGGCTGTTACACACGCCTGGAAGACTCAGAAATACAGACTCTGAATACTAACTCGACGCTGAACTGAGAGAACCGATTTTGTTGAATCTAGGACCCCCGGTTTACCGCGGTATACCCTTGGTAAACCAGAAGCAATTTTTTCCAGATTTTAACAGATTTGACTCTGTACGACTCCAGTATAAATAGAATATAAAATAGACTCAATAAAACAGACTCAAATATATACAGACACTCCATCTTAAATTAAAAGTATACTTGACAAGGGTCCCCGGCAACGGCGCTATAAAATCTTGATCTCGTGTGAAGAACTTACTAGCAATAGGACTAGGTCTATCGTAGTAGAGTACTGGCGAGTCAAGGTCGATCCCATAGAGACTCGTAAGAATGTCAAATTATCAAGATTGTGTTTGTCACGAATATGGTCTACGACCAACTATAATCTAGACAGTAGTAAAATTGGTGCCACAAAGTAACAAGGTTACGCTAGTTCACACGGAGCAAACAAGAGTTTCTAATTAGTTCAATTATGAGTAATTAGTTATTCCCCCCACACATGCAATAGTCCTCCCTATTGGTGAATTTTGATTCGTTGTTCAGCTACGGGTACAACTCCGAACCCTATTTACTCCGACCATGGTAGTAGACAATCTATACGCAAGCTACCCTCCTTAATTGGTCCGTAATAGCCTATACGCATAAAGAACTAGTGCTGTCGGTATTGAGCACTAACTCATACCGCAAATCCTCCTAGACAGCTGTCGACTGATCAGCACGTTCCTAGGGTCCATCAAGATAATGTCCAAACTAGCACTTCACTATCAGTACTTCACGCTAATTAAAGATGACATGCAAATAGTTGATCAGGCTACTAACATGTAAATTAAATCTATCGATCAACGTAGCTGGCGCCGATTATCATAAATTAGTAATTTACTTGGTATTCAGATCTAACGATATAGACCGTCGCAGATCTGAAGAACGCAACCACTATTTCATGATTTCTTCACCAACAAATTAGATCTATAACACATGGGGTATAGTAAACCAACTACTAAATAATTAAAATAAATAAGCAATTAACACATACTAGTCCAATAGAACAACGACATATCTACATCTCGGAAAAGACAGAAAATCATACCCTCGAAGACGAGTGTAGATCTCTCTCGGATCTCTCTTAGGAGGTTACTCCATCGTCTCTCCGACCAGAACTCATAAAATAAAGAACAAAGAACTTTTATTGCATAATGCTTGAAAATTGTGTGTTACTTGTGTTACATTGAATTCTGAGGCGAGGCCTCTTATTTATAGCTACATAAACCACCTTAAAAACACCTAGATCTACCCCTCATCCAAGAAAACACATTTTCGATGATTTTCTAATGTATTAGTTCTCTCTATTGCTGAATTTGATTCATTGTATTAGTTAAATTATTAGTAATTAGTTATAGCCCATACACATAAAGAAATAGAGCTGTCGGTATTGAGCGCTAACTCTTACCGCAAACCTGCCTAGACAGCTATCGACACTGATCAGCACGTTCCTAGGGTCCATCAAGATAATGTCCAAACTAGCACTTCACTATCAGTACTTCATGCTACTTTACGATGACATGCAAATAGATTATCAAGCTACTAACATGTAAATAAATCTATCGATCAACGTAGCTGGTGCCGATTATCATGAATTAGTAATTTTCTAGATATTCAGATCTAGCGATATAGACCGTCGCAGATCTGAAGAACGCAACCTCAATTTCATGATTTCTTCACCAATGAGTTAGATCTATAACACATGGGGTAAAGTAAACTAACTACTACATAATTAAACTAAATAAACAATTAACACATACTAGTCGAATAGAACAATGACACATCAACATCTCAGAAATGGCAGAAAATTATACCCTCGAAGACGAGCGTAGATCTCCCTCGGATCTCTCTCTAGGCGGCGAATCCGTCATCTCTCCAACCAGAACTCATAAAATAAATAACGAAGAACTTTTATTGCATAATACTTGTAATTGTGTGGTACTTGTGTTACATTGAATTCTGAGGCGAGGTCTCTTATTTATAGCTACATAAACCGACATAGAAACACCTAGATCTACCCCTCGTCCAAGAAAATGCGTTTTGGATGATTCCGGAACCTCGCTAAGTCGGTGCCCACTCTCGGTAAACCGGGGGTAATTTTGTCATTTTTCTTCTACCAACTTAACTTGGAATGTTCTGGAATACCCTAGGCCCAATCCTTTCATTCAGTCCACTCCAGATTCATCCATGATGTTCAGCCCAATATTTTGTGTCATGAAAATAATTAAATAATGCATGAAATAATATCGAAATAAGGAAAATAAACGCTAAGTGCAGATTTCTCGACTCACGAACCCGACATATGATATTCAACTTAAATGGTTTATATTTACAGGTCGAATCAACTATTTTTAGCTCGTAATGGACAGAATGTTGATGCCGTAGGACTAGACTATTTTATGTGTCATCAGGAGGGTAAGGTAGGGTAAAGGTGGGTTGGGTAGGGTAGGTGGGTGGTGGGTGGGGTAGGTAGGGTGGGGTGATAGGTAAGTATGCTGGGTAGAGAGGTAGGGTGCAGTATGGTGTGGGGTAGGGCTACCCCACCCCACCACTTCCACCATATCCATCATTTTATTCCATTCTTTCACATCTCAAACGCAGTAATTGAATGAATTTATTCTATTATATCACATTCCATTCCTATTACTTTGTTCCATTACATTCCATTCCTGCGTAACAAACATGCCATAAAGAGAAGGATTTTCATAGCTTTTGTTGCTAAAACCTATTAATAGACTCTTAGTCGACCTAAAACCGTGTAAGTTTCACATTTCTTCGTATGCTTACGTGATAGCACCGTAATAGTGACCTGCCCTATCACACCCATGATCTAGTTGAACGAATAAGGTGAAATTGATCGTTCTGGGTATGGTTTTTTGAGTTGTGTGTCTGGGTTGAAGAACTAGTAAACGTTGAAAAGAATTCACCAGTTGTTCCGTAGTTTCAAGTTAAAAACTCATTTTCTTTTTTCGTTTATGATTAGGGTTTTGTAATCTTGGCAGAGCCATTATACGAACTAAGCCGCTCACAAACAAACTTGTATTTGATTCATTAGTGTTCATTTGTTTATTTAGTGTAACAAACCGAGCTTGTACTAGATAATATGCTCGTTCCCAAAATGAAGGAAACCGAGCTTAGCTCACAAACGTTTGATTATGTTCGCAAACTTGGTTATATGAATAAACCAATGTACAACCTATATAACTCTAAACACAACCTAAGTCATGTAGTTATCTAATCGATACTATATAGTAGCTATACAAAATTTTACAGATTTTTTAATTACTTATTTATCACCATAAAATCACTGTCGTTCTATAATTTCTTATATATGCGCTTGCACTTGAATTTTATACATAAATGAGCCAATTCGAGACGGAACGAGCTGAGCTTGAACAAATTGTCGTTTAAACGAGCAAATCTAATTCTTTGTTCGATTATTACACAAATGACCATGAACAAATTTGGAACATACTATTTGTAGATCTGTATGTATGCAAGTAAGACAAATATGAACAACAAACATACCCAGATTGATAAGTGTGAATACAAGATAAGTAAACATACATGAACAATAAGTATATTTTCATGTAGTTTTGTAATATATATCCTGACTTTTCGAAAAATGGCAGACGTGTATTTTTGTGAAAATTAGAATAATGCTGCATTAATTTTATTTTTAAATGATGAATCAACCTTGAATACTGCTAAGATGACTCTCTAACAGATTAAGTGAGGCTTTTGGATTTTCCAGATTCCAACGTGATTAAGTTGAGGCTTTTCATCTTTTCACTTCCTCTACTAGAGCCTATTTTGCTTTTGCTTCTGATAAATATATATATTTAAGGGCAATTAAAGGAAAGTATGGGATTAATTGTGATTAAAGGGAGTTAATTGCAATAATAACTCCTTGGGAGTTACTTTCTATGAATAAAACCTCCATTATTAGTGGGGAGTTATCGGACTAAATCTTCAGAAAAATCAAACGTACGCTCTGGAGAAAAGGGAAGAAAAGCAAAAGACAATCTTCAAAGGATCTCCCCGACCGTTTATCGATTTCAGAAGCAATTGAAGATTCGGAATCAGCGGGTGAAGATGATCGATTTGGTATAAAAAAGTTGGCGTTTTGAAAAGGTAATGTTTTAGCCCTAGTTTTGGTTTCGCTCTCATCTTGATCACGTTTAAAGGCTTCGTTTGGTTAATTCGTAGTTTTAATGTCTAGAAACCTTGGTCACAATTAATTGTGGTTTATTTTTTGATCAATATAGGTTTTGGTTAAGGTTTGTGAAAGGTAAGAGGCTCGTCCTAATGAGTAATTACGCTTTTACAATGTTTAGGTTGAGTCTTAGTGTTGAATTGTAGTAAGAATTCATGTTTATGTGTTGTTGCCATGCTCTGTTATGCTATGGTATGTTTAGAACATGTTTGCTGCCATTTTCTTGAGTATTTTAAAGTTAAACATGTTTGGATGGTTGTAGATCCGTAAAAGTGCAAAAAACTGCTGTTAGGGTTGTTTTTAGGGTCAATGCACAGCATAAGGGGTAATGCGCGCATTGGGGGTTCAGAAATTAGGAGAAATGATAAGGGGTTGTTTGTGCGCGCATTGGAGAGCATTCGTGAGCATCGGTGAGCATGCACGCACATTGGCGAGCATTCGTGAGCATTGGGCTAGTTTTTGGTATTTAGATTGGTTTGAGCCCCGAATCAAGTTTTAAATGTTATTTCCTGATCTAATAACATTAAATGAACATGAACAAGCCTTGATTAAGTTTCTATGTGTTTAGTTCCGGCACCGACTGGATTCTTCTAGAAAAGTTGACGTTCGGGACCGTCGGAAGAGTATGATTGGCTTGTGCTTTGATGGATTAGTATTCATCATTTTCTATGTAATGTGCTAGGCTCATCCGTGACTAGTGGTCTAAGTAAGAGAGTAGGAGATGTGAGGGAGCTTACTTGAAAATAATCATGTGGCTAGTTAATAATTAATAACAAACATACTTGTGTAGCTTAAAAATTAAACATCATGACATTTTTGGTAAGGCACTTGGCTATATCGTGATGTGTGGGTGTTCTAAAATGAATAACTCCGTAAGTCTACTAGAATAGACTCCAGGTGCGGAGGGACTTCACCGAACGTGTACACTATCCGGGTCTACCAGAATAGACTTTCGTGGCTATCGGTGTGATCCACTGATAAGCTACAAATTATACTTTATGGTGAGCAGCACCATGCGTAGTGTCCTTGAATGCAGTTGTAACAAAGATAAGCTAAGTTAGAAACCAATAGTCACGACATGTTGATGAGCATGAAGTGAACTCTAGAGTTGAGTCATTTTCATAAAGATAACCTAATAATGATAATGTGAACCTTTTCGTTGTGGAACTTAATTAGTCATTAGCTTCTTCCTCTTATCTAAGAACCTATGTACTTACCACATTTGCATGTTTTTTTGTATGCATTGTGGGGTGAGAAGATTAACAGGTTGACCACGAGTTTGTTGTGGACTACGAGGATGACTTTGACGATGCTTGTTGATGCTTTAGCTTACTTCTATTTTTATGAACTTTGTAGTAGACTTTGTTGTAGTGCTTTTAGTTAAGTCTTTGTTGTACTTTCTGTTAATAATTTTGTAAGACAAGTGTTGTACTTTTATTTTATGACATCGTACTTTGTAACCTTTGGTTTTCGTTGTTGTAAGATAAACTTTCCATCTTTAGTCGGTTTGTAATCTACTCTTAGTAGCATTTGTATTTTTACCCAAGTCTTTTTAGCTTCTGTTTTTTTATAAACTCGATATGACGTAGTATAGGCATACGTATAATATTGAATTTATTTAATATTATACGTGCTGAACGTTCTCTTCTGGATAAGGGCTCGGTATCTGGGAGTGGATGTTACAACTTTTTATATGCTTAATATTTAAATTTTTATTCTAAACTAGATAAGTGTATTAACGTATGCATCAATCATATTTCTGAATTTTTTTATACTTTTGCAGTACAGTAGCACTGCACGCACGTTGGTAGTGACTACACTAATGGTGTAGCCGAGAACTAAAGGGTATGTTCTCAAGTATGTATTGTTTCTATTGCTTCTTTGTTATTT
This sequence comes from Gentiana macrophylla, assembly GCA_026214975.1. Classification (NCBI taxonomy): domain Eukaryota; kingdom Viridiplantae; phylum Streptophyta; class Magnoliopsida; order Gentianales; family Gentianaceae; genus Gentiana; species Gentiana macrophylla. The sequence continues at coordinate 15,956,922 of CM047808.1, read as the reverse complement.
TTCTTTGCATACTTATACAACATCAGGCATATATGGTTTTTGGGATCATATCAAAAGTCATGTGTTGAACGTTGCCTTTTTGGTAAAAGACTCAAAAGTCATGAGTTGATCTTACCCGGATTCTCGCCCTCAATCTAAGTAGGGTTCTTATACGTACTAGCCACATGACTAACAACCAATGTATTAGCATGTCCCTCAACCCCTTGTTGTTTTAAGGTCATTTCCTTTGGGCTATCATTTGGTTAGGGAGGATCGAATCCCACCAAGGGGTAGCTTTCATGCAATGGTTGGAGTGCCCTTGACCCTCTTAATAAAAAACATTTTCTATGTATAATTGTATGGATAAATATGAGGACATAGCCAATTGACCCTCTTATTTTCAATGGCTGACCCACTGTATTGTTTATCCAATACTATTGACCCTTCAGCATTTCTATAAAAAAAAACATAAAACTATCGTCCTATGGTGGTGCTGCTCACAATCCCTGACCCCATCCCGGTATTCCTCCAGCCACCCTTGGATCCCACCAATGTTTATGGTGTTCAAAGTGATTCTTTTGCACATATGTTCTTCATATATATATATATATATATATATATATATATATATATATATATATATATATATATATATATATGCAATAGAGATAAACACACAAAATGACAAGAGATGTTGGTGATATTGATACAAAATAGCAAGTTGTTTTTTTTTTTTGGGCATTGAAATAGCACGCCCAAAGCAGCCTGGTCCTTAATCAAAGAAAGTACACACTAGAATCGCTTGAACAGTAGGTATGTATGGTCAGAAACCGCAAACACTACCCATGGATACTGGTCGGTTGACACATGATGATTCTCCATTGCTTGAAGACATCAGCAGTTATAGGAGCTTAGTTGGGAAGCTCATTTACCTCACAATTACCCGGCCTGACATTTCATTTGCCGTCCAGCAGCTCAGCCCATTCTTGGATGCCCCAACGCAGCTTCATAATCAGGCAGCTCAACATTTGCTCAGATATTTAAAGGCCACTCCTGGACAGGGAATACTCTTTCCTGCTGACAACTCTATTCAACTCACTGCTTATGCGGACTCGATCGGGTCGGCCGCACCGAGACTCGTAAGTCCACACCGGTATCTGCGTTTTTGGGTTCACTCTTGTTTCTTGGCGCTCAAAAAGCGATCCACCGCCTCTAAAAGTTCCTCCGAGGCCGAATGTCGATCCATGGCCATGGCAACTGTGAAGTGCAATGGCTATTGTACTTGCTATCTCGATTGGGGTTCCCACAATCCAAACTCAGCACGCTTTTTTGTGATAATGATAGTGGCATCGGATTAGTGAAAATCCAGTTTTCACGAACGCATTAAAAGCACATCGAAATAGATTGTCACATTGTGCGTGAAAAGTACTTAGCAGCGCGTCATCAAACCGCTTCCTATTCGTTCACATTCCCAGCTAGCTGATTTGCTCACAAAGGCACTTGATCGTTTTTCTTTACAGCGTCTCCTCCCGGGTTTAGGCGTCAAGAACCTCTACAGCAGCACAGGTTTGCGGGGGGATGTTGGTGATATTGATACAAAATATAACTAGCAGCAAGTTTTTTTTTTATAATAAATGTAATCAGTATAGCAGTGTAAATATTAGTAAGGGCATTTGTGTAATTTTGGATCCAACATATGAAAGACTGAAGTTGTAACAGGGTTTCAGACTTTTGTAACAATTGAATATGGAATGAAGAACACCCTGTTCTTCCCCAAATTTCCTCTAGGGTTTCAACCCCGATTTCTTCGATTGCTTGTTTTGTTTACCAATTACCTTTTTCACAAGAGAAGCAAAGAGGCACGAGAATAAATGAAAGCTAGACAAACACCCTGGGATTCCAATTGGTATTCCGAGTTGCAGAAGCCAAATACTCCAACATTCATAGGAATTACCGACTCATCTAGAACATAGTATTGGGCCAGGGGATGGAAATGATCTTCAAAACCTTAGAAGTGCCTACAGACAATTAGGTCAATCTTCATGTGTCACTCTTGAAAGGTAGTTCAAATTTGTGGATTGAGGATACATAGTCGACTATAGGAAATATAAAGGCCTATCATGTGTTCAATATCTCTTTTATGGGAAGTATTTTCCTACTTTTGCTCGTATAGAGAAGACTAGTGAGTTCGAGAAGTTGAAGTTATTAAATATGTCACTTTTGAGTAATATCGTAAGCTTTATGAGCTCGGTTAGTTTGTACCAAGGATTTCGATGGATGAGAAATAGAAGGCATATAAGTTTTAGAAGGACTCAATTATGCTATCTATAGTAAGTCGGAATGAGTGACTTTTCTCAATCTGTTATATTTGTTGGACCGGGCCATGCAGGTTGAGGTCATGAAAAAGATTCCTATTATACATGTTGGTAGGAAGAGAACTGTTAAAACATTGATGTGGAACTTATTGCACAAGAAAGAACAAACACAGAACAAATCAGACGTAAAAGATTAATGGCAAAGACAAAATAAAAGAAACAAGAAGCACAGTGATTTAACGTGGTTTCGGCGTTGTACCGACTACTCTACGGACAGAAAAGGAGAACTTTTATTATGCATATAATTATAGTGTTTTTCACACACTACATTGATTACTACATTGATTATAACCATTGGGTATTTATGACCTTGGAATCTTAACCATAGCCGCCATTATGACATTATCGGAATTTCCATAAATGCCCCAGATATGGAGCCCAGTTCCAGCTGTCTTCACCAGATGAAACTCAGCACTGCTGACTTTCCCACACTTGTAATCATACAACTCAGATTGTAGAACTCAGCACCATTCATAAACTCATCGGACTCAACAGTATGCTGATACTGAAGGATCTCAGCTGACTTCCATAGACATGAACACTATAGCTCAGTTGACCATCATTCTCACCTGACAAATAGATGTAGAGTTTAAATCACTTTGAAGCAGGGTAAAGTATCAAGAGCAGTTAAAGATAAATCTTACAATAAGATAATTTAGCACAACACGTCACCTTGGGGATCTTAGTTTTGTTTGTGAAGAAAAGATGAGACATTGAGGATGTGCATTGACTACAAAGAGTTGAATATGGTGACTATCAAGAATAAGTATCCACTTCCCAGTATTGATGATATGTCTGACATGTTGCAAGGGTCCAAGATGTTTATGAAAATGGATCACAATTACGGTTACCATAACTTGATGATCATGATAGCAGATGTGCCTACGACATCATTCAATACTCAATAAGCGCATTATATGTTCGTGGTCACGTCTTTTGGTTTGACTAATGCATCAACTGATTATATGAGTCAGATGAATAGGGTTTTGCTACTTATTTAGTTGAGTTTCCGGTTGTTTTCCTTGATGGAATTTTGATTTAGTTGATGAATGAGAAAAAGCATAAGGATCATTTAAGGCTTGTCCAATATCTTTTAAAGGACAATAAGTTGTTTCAAAAGTTTAGAAAGTGAGATATTTTGTTAGATCATTCAACTTCCTATGTCATATCATCTCAAGAAACACAATCTCTTTGGATCCTTCCTCAATCAAGTTAGTGTTGAGTTAGCCCGAACCTAAATCGGTGACATAACTTCATAATATTCTAGGTTTGTCGTGTTATTTATGAAAGTTTGTATAAAATTTATCAATGATTTCTACAATTCTTACACAGCTGGCATAGAAAGAGGTGATTTTTGAAATGGTTAGATGAGTGTGAGAAATATTTTCGGACGCTCAAGAAAAAGTTATTCACAACCTCAATTTTGATGCTACCAGTTATAACATACAGTAAGAGTTTTACCTCTACACTGATGTTTTTGGTCAAGGTTTGGGATGTTATGCATACTCTTATGATTGAAGGCATTACATGTATGAGGTACATGCTTGGATTTACACACATGATAATAGTCCTAAGTATTTCTTTACTCTAAAAGAAGTGAACATGAGATAAAAGGATGGTTAGATTTTGCTGAGGATTATAATATTAGTGTACAGTACCATCTAGGCAAAGTGTACTTGCTTGTAGATGCGTTAAGTAGAGGAGTAATGTCTACTTTTACTGGTCAAGAGGATCCCATCATGAAGTTATATTGACTTTAAATAAGAGTTCGTAATCAAGTTTCAGTAGGAAGCCTGGTTTTTGAGATTGTAGTTTGACCGGTGTTGTTGGACAAAGTTGTGAAATCTAAGTTGGGAGATTTGTTGAAGAAGATATCCATTCATCATGGGTTGAGGTTGCTCATGATGGTTTTCTTTGGTTTTAGGGTCATCTGTGTTCTTAAGGTTTTGGGTTTCATGAAAGAGCTCAAGGATGAGTAGTTGAGTACCATCAATCAGGTTTTGCTGTTCTTCAGAAAGCTACTAAGATGTATCTTGATTTATGGGTGGACTACTGGTGGAGAGAAATGAAACGATAGTGTTTTATGTTTTCCAATATGGTGTCATAGGGGTAAAGCGAATAATCAAAGACCCGCATGATTGTTAAGATCTTTAGATATCCTTGTGTGGAAATGGAATCATATCATGATGGATTTCATTATCGGTTTGCCATGTACTTAGGGAGGTGTTGACTAGATTCGCATAATTGTTGACCATTTGAGGAAGACTCCTCATTTATTGGCTTTGAAGAAGACCATGTGATAAGTTTCAACCTGACTATCATTTTATATTTTTTTTTTTCACCTCGTTTATACCTCATTTTATATGCTTTTAGGGACATTTTAGCTTGGTTTTGATGTTTATTTTTTTGCACCTGGGATCACTCTACGATACCTAGGTTGTATAGTCTAAAAATCTCGTCAATATAGGTGTTTTCGATGCATATTTTGTTACCCTAGTGTCTTGTGGTGAATTATGCATGGTATTGGTTTTGATAATTGCTGGGCATAGGTTGATTTTGAAAATTGATTTCTATTTTTCTTTTCAAAATAAATTATACGAATTTTTCTCCAATAATAAATATTCCTATGTAGTTTTTGTTGTTGAAACATATAATAACACTCTTAGTTGACCTAAAATTGTTACAGTATAAGTGCTGAAGGAAATATTGAGTGCAATTCTATTGAGGAACTCATCAGACCACATGAAAACTTAGCAGGCTGCTGAGTTGATTAGTGCAGAAAACGATTATTTAGTTAAATATTGTTGTAACCGTTTGTAACTTACTTATAACTGATTAATGTGGAGTATGAAGCTATAAATAACCCATGATCAGTAGCATTGTAACTTAACTTGTTGATTTAACTTCACTAATAATTCTTCCGCATTTTCTTTACGTTTTGTTTGTATTTCGACAATACCATTCCATGAGACTTATTTTTCTTTGTTTCAACAGGTTCTAGGTAAGGCTAGAGATCTCACTGATATGCCAGTACCATTATAAGTTATCGACATTTTTGGTGATTTTCTAAATGAGTGAGCAGACCAGCTAGACACATGGTTAGCAACAACATAAGCTTCTAGTGAAGGACATGCTTCTGTCAGCCAAGAACCTGCACTTACTCAATTGAGAATATCCGGAAGGACAAGGAAAGAACCAACCACTTACCAAGTAGGTGCTCATGCAGTTCAACAGACACCACATCTGCTGAGTGAAGTCATGAATCTGGAGAACCTCTCAGCAGAGTATGACAGGTTCATCAATGCTATTCAAGTTGTTAAATAACCTAAGACTTATAATCAAGTCATCGAGCATGATGAATGGAAAGAAGCCATGAAGAAAGAGATCGAGGCCTTACAAACTACTCACACTTGGGAGATAGTTGATCTTCCACCAGGAAAGAAGCCCATTGGCTGTAAATGGGTATATAAAATTAAGTAAAATCATGATGATTCAGTAGATAGATACAATGCTAGATTGGTGGCAAATGGTTCCACTCAAACATATAGTATTGACTATCAAGAGACTTTTTAATCTATTGTCAAAATTACCACAGTCAGGGCCCTGCTAGCTGAAGCAACAACTAATAATAGGCATCTTTGCAGATGAATGTCAATAAAACCTTCTTACATGGTGATCTACATAAAGAAGTGTATATGAAATTGCCTCCAGGAGTTGCCACAGAAAAACCAACTCAATTTTGCAGATTAACAAAATCTTTATATGGTTTGAAACAAGCCATAGGCAGTGGAATTGTAAATTGACTGAGTCTCTAGAAGAACGAGGCTTTGTTCAATCCAAGAATGACCACATCCCGTTCACCAAAGGTCAGGAAAGTCTTTTATTACTTTGCTGGGATATGTAGATGATATAATAGCAGCAAGTCCGGATGATCAGCTGATTCAGCAAGTGAAATGTGCCCTACATCAATTCACTATTAAAGACCTTCGAAATTGAGATATTTCTTAGGTATTGAGACTGCCAACTCCCGTACGCATTTCTATTTCTCAAAAGAAATACTGACTCAACCTTCTAGAAAAATATGAATTTCTGGGAGCTAAACTTGCCAAAACACCTATGGAGTCCAAAAAGACTTTGCAACATGGAGATTCACCACTGTTGGAAGATAACACTGCATACAGGTCCCTGGTGGGTAAGCTGATTTATCTTACCTTCACCAGACCAGACGTTGCTTGTGCAGTTCAGCAGTTGAGTCAATTTTTAGATACTCCCACTAAAAATCATATGAAGGCAGCACACAGACTGTTGAGGTATTTGAAAGCCAATCCAAGGCAAGGCATATTTTTCCCAGCCAAAAATGATTTTTTTTTTGAAAGGCTATACTAACAGTGATTGGGATGGATGTCCAGAAACAAAGATGTCAGTATCAGGACATGATGTTTTTAAGGGATGCTCCTATCTCTTGGAATGCCAAGAAACAGACAACTATAGCAAGAAGTTCTTCAAAAGCTGAACACAGGGCTATGGTAAATTCAGTTTGTGAACTGCAATGGTTGATTTACATCCTATAAGATTTGAAGGTTCATGTTCAAATTCCTGCTCTATTATTCTATGACAATGCAAGTTCCATGACATTGCGCATAATCCTGTATTTCATGAAAGAACAAAGCACATTGAAATTGATTATCATGTTGCGATAGACAAATTCAAGTCTGGACTTGTCAAATTTCTTCCAGTCTACACAAAAGAACAACTATATGACACTTTCACCAAGGCCTTAGATGCACCCATTTTTTCTTATCTGCTAGACAAGTTGGAAATTTCAATGATATTTCAAGGTTCCAGTAGCTGGAGGGAATGCTGAGTGAATGTTGTTCATTTACCAATCTCAGCTTGAGGGGGGTGTTACAATATAAGTGCTAAAGGGAATGCTGAGTGCAAGTCTGCTGAGGAACTCAGAAGAGCCCATGAAAACTCAGCAAGATGTTGAGTTGATTGGTGCAGAAAACGGTTATTTAGTTAATTATGTTGTAACCGTTTGTAACTTATTTATAACTGATTTATGAGGTATATGAAGCTATAAATACTCCATGATCATCAACATTGAAATTTCACTTGTTGATTTTACTTCCATAATAATTATTCCTCATTTTCTTTACATTTTGTTTGTCTTCCACAAATTTTAAAAAAAAAAAAAAAATAGGTTTCCATTCTATTCATATTCGTCCATGATCGCAATGCCACCGCGACACACCCTACAACAGGCCCGGTCTTGTTGAACGTGTGGTTCTAACCATTTTCTTGCTTTAGTTTTAGATATTATTGCTCAGGTTTAAGAACCAGAAAATAAGGACTATTATTATCAAATTGTTTTGTAGTTTCATGGCAAGAATTTTTTTTTTGTTATTTTTATTCATTCACGGTTAGGGTTTTGTAATCTTGGTACGTAGACTAGATAAAAATATATGATTGTTCTTCGCAGAGTTTCAAAGATTGTTGTTAAGTTGCTGTTCTTTTTGTAGAATCATCAGATTAAATGTAAAGATTATTATTTTCATATAAAACATTCCATTTTCTTGTTAAAGTATGTATTTATTATGTGGCTATTTTGTATAAAGATATGCACAAAACTAAGAAAATGCTTGTATGTATGATATTTGTCGGGTAACTCTGAAATAGAAACTAGTTCTGGAAAATAAGCCGTAACGCCGCCGCGGCATGATGGGCTCCAGGCACGGTGGTGCTAAGGTCTCCGAAGTTCTTTTCAGTTGATTACGCTTCCGTGCAATATGTTTGTCATAGAATCATGTTTTCAAGAAATATTTTGTGAACCTGCTTTCATGTACTTTAATTATACGCTGGAGATAAGTTTTCGAGTAGATTTTTATATGGAATTTTGTATGACCACGTAGGATAGTTTTCTTAAAGTGATCAAGAATTTTTTTCCTCCAATGTATTTTTATGTGTAAACAAACATTCATTGTTAATTACTAGTATTAATTACAATGTATTTTACAAAGTACCATGATGTAATGGTCTGTATAGAATGAGAAATTATCTAAGTTGCACCAAGCCCATATGATTGGTCAATATCTTGTGTTGTGCCGTGGAATATACGTTTAGGTTAGACTGTTATTTGTAGATATTTATATATACATGTAAGACCAGCATGATAAGTAAAATTACCAGAAAGACAAGCTTGCAGACAAGAAATGTAACAAACAAATATGAGCAGTTAAGTAAGTACATAGTTGAACATAAACAAGTTTTTATGCATTATTAATAAAATGTGCTTTCGAGTAGTTTCTCTATCGATAATCATTAAACTTTTTCGTAAACTGGATAAGCAAATTCAAGTCATGTCTCCCAGCTCGTGTCAACCACAAAATTTTCTTTATGATCTTCTTCTCCATTCTGAGTAGCTAGCTATTTCTCACTCTTTCATTTGGACTGTGAAGATATGCATGAATATGGAGAGCATGTGGAATTGTCTAAAGAGCGGGCATATCATGGATTTTGTTTTTACTTATGATGTTTTGATACTCGTTTTTTCCCCTTAAGTTAGGGTCCATAGACACAATTAATGCTTTAGCTGTCTTTTCTCTTGATACTTTTTGTTAGGATCGATCTTGTAGTATTGTTTTGAATTTTTATGACATAGTATTGTTTCGAACCAAATAACACTAGATGATTGAAAAGAAAATTTTCACTCCCATTCTACCACATAAGATAATATGCTCTTACTCATCCATTATCTTGACTTGATAAGAAGATCAGCTCTCCATGGATATAGGAAACAATATGCCACTTAAGGATTCAATAGCTATGAATATTGACGTGTGTATAACCCGACGTCATACACGTGACAGTGACTGGCACCTAATGAGCTGTTATGGATCTTTTCATTATAATGGGCCAAAGGGTTTTAGCCTATAGAAAGGCCTGACATTTCAGACTATTTCGAGAAAGTGTACTTAGTCTGGTGTATGACATCTCCTAGGTCGTTCAACCGGCATGGTGCAAGTTCACTTGGCCTCTCAGAGAAACATGTCATCACCATCGACCTCAGGAATATGAGATGGATAATCTGGTCATTTAGTAAACAATGCCCCATGACTGTAACTGCCGCAATAATTGACCCATGATTCCCGCTTCATTATGTCATGATTTGTAAACTACTCCAAAATCTAAGTAATTTCCTTATCACATACAATAGAGCACTAACTCTCACATCAAAGCTCTATAAGAAGGTGTCATCATCCTCAAAATCAGAACTGCTTTAATAGAATTATCCTATATCTTTTAGGTATGTAGGCAATCAATCCTCATTGGCTCAGATATAATTCATCATCAAGTCCCCTAATCAAAGTAGTTAGGTTATCCTCATGAAACCCCATTACCCGCATAAAGATCCGATTTCAATGAGTGAAATTTTTTTATGAAATCTTTTGCATTTACTTCAAAAGAGATTTTTCAATGGAATAGTTACCCCAAAAGTATAGGTTACTTCTTCCAAAATACACATCATTCAAAGATCATACAAACTTCTTCAATGATTATTTGTATTAATTACTATACTAAGTGCTAAAATTTGGCTAGAAGAGACTTGAAAAGTGATGCATTCAAGTGGTGGTTGAATATGGTAGATGAATAATAAATGAGGTTTGGAAGATATGTCATCAAAATCTCTCTACAAACAGGTGGCCGGTGCCACATAAGTTGGGCGGTGGGCGCCCCTCGTGTCTGATACTATACAAAGTTAGGTGCATTTAATTCCTTGGCAGAACATCTGTGACATGCGCCACCGCTTGAAAACATCAAATTTCCTCCTTTATCTTCTCGGCAGCCAAACCGATGATTGAACCGACATGGTAACTAGCTCTCAAGACAACACGAGTAAAACATCAGGAACTCGATGATTCGTGTACTACAAAATAATAACACAAACACACCACTCGTAAACTCGAAAACAAAATTTGGTCTTTATGACCTAGTTAATTAAAATTATATCATTTTTGGCATTTGTCATAATATTTACTATTTACATGACTGATGACGTAGATCAAGTGATAATAAAATACTTGACCACCATAAACCAATACTACCAAGAGGACTAGGTCCATCATAGTATAGCTATAGCGAATCAAGGTCGATCCCACAGGGAACCAATTGTGGGTCATTTATATACAAACAATTAATCATTCATGTCAAGGACACAAAGAGGTCTACGACCAACAAGAGACAAGAAACATAAAGGACTCGACACAACACAACAAAGACAACGTAATTAACCTCCCCAATCATTAGATTATCGTTTGGATCTAGGGATTCTATATAACTAAGCTAGACTCGACAACTATTAATCCGATTCGTATTTCTTTTATATTGGCTATGGAAGTCATCCCCTAAACTAGATCTAGCTCCGGTTAGGCCATCTAGATCACTGTGCTACATTACGTGACTTCGCTTCGTAGGCCTCCATCTCATATAACTCGCATGCTTACAAAACTAGGGATGCCGATATTAACCGTATTCCTCACCTAGGAAACATTCCTGTGGTTAGGCGTACTTCCTAAGTGATCGCATCAGTGTCTGTCCCATTAACAATTACCTACACGGTCTCATGCTAATCTACGACGTACGTATAACTAGATGCATGCAATTCCCGAATACAGAACAGATCTAGATCTCGCTGAAAGTCCCAGAAGATCAATTCATGAGCCGACCTAGGAGCCCTATATTGGTATTTCCTAATCATACGCTAATTAAAACAAATGAGCAACGTAGCCGTAGCCATACCTACTAAGATAAGAAATTTTAGGTGGACAATCACACCATAAAGACGTGGCTAGATTGACGCGGCGAACAACTAAATCTTAGCGTTTCTCTATACGTAACGGATAAAATAGAAATTCATAAAGCAATTATATAGATCGACTAAAAACACGATTGTCGATCATACCAAAGTCATCTATAGGTCACCGGATAACAGATCTGGGTGTGTGGATCCTTATAGACAAGGAATCCCCACTGCCTCATATCGTATCCTTAGATCTACATCGTTCGGTGAAGAACGAAAAACCTCAAATGATAAACAATAATTGGGGGGACTTAATTACAAAGAACAAAGAACAAATAAATACAAATAACTCACATTATTGCTGCTGGAAATTTGTATAAAACTGCTCTGAAAAACTTATAATTTTTGTTATGAGTCGATGTAAAGTGTGTATTGTGATACAATGAGATAAGTATATATAGGCTTGGAAAACCGACTTAGGATAAACTGCAGCCGACCTAATTTACGTTTCCTAAACCCTAAAGGAGTCTAAAACGCGTCGAGATAACTCCGAGCTGATCCGATGACTTTGCCCAACTCGCTCCCAGCGAGGTCACTGTTCGCTGCCAGCTAGTCCATCAGCTTCTGATTGGCTCGCTGGCTTTTCTTGCTCCTCACTCCACTCTTCGTGCTACTTTGATATTTATCTTTAATGCAATCCGATTCCGCTCCGATTTATCTGAGATTTACTTCCTTTGTTGATAGATATCCTCCGATTCACCGTAATCTATAAAATCAATGATTATCACACAGTAAATCATATTTAAATAATAAAAATAGATAAATACCAAATTATATTCTATAAATCACATAACATTAAATAATCATTACAAACATGTGATTTAATACAAAATATATATTATTATGCTCGATTTAAGGACAATGTTGATGACTTTTATGGTACCCCCCACTTAGACTTTGATCGTCCCGTACAAAGCATAAATAAGTCATTCCCTAAGATAACATTTTCCATGGTCAAATCATACTTACACAAGAAACTCGAGTCAACTCATACCATTCATGCTCATAAGGTATCCATTATTCACTACTCGCTATGAATCGAAGTGATGTGTGTGTTAGGTGTAATGCCCGATAGACAATTTTTGTAATTGTTTTATTTAATAAATGAAATGATATTATTATTCATATTTATTATTCTCATATTCACCGATGTGACAATAGTATTTACACTACGTAAAACCCGTATATATCGTTTATGTAATCACTTAACTCAACTCATGTATAGGATATACACGGGAGGATTGAGTTAGTGAAGATGTACTTAAAATACAATTAGCCCGTAGTGAAGTTAATCGAGAGTATCGGGTCTCTCCTTTAACGTGCTATTAATGTGCCTGAACACAATATGTGTGATTGTCTTATCCGGACTTTCGGTTAAGAGAACCTAGCTGGGGCATTTATATATGATAGATATATCATATTGGCCGGACCGATTTGATTAGAGTTCACGATATAATTCCGTGAATCGAAGTCTTATCGAATCAATCGATGATCATATTTATGAATATATCTTAATCTCGAGGTGATCACGACCAACCGCTTGAATCGCATGAGGTTTGACTTGACGGTTAAGGATTACACCGAGTCATGATCCGAATTACCCCATCTTGGCATTGTAATGGATTGAGTGAGTAGTCCGTGTTATCACAGATACGGAATCCATTACTTCCATTTATGGAAGTAGATAGACAGTACCCTTATTTGTTAATCCTAGAAACTGATCGATCCATGGAGTTCATATTACACTGATTAGCTACCAGTGAGTTGTATGAGTTAATTGATCACTAGGAGGTTAATGGTAAATAAGATAAGATGTTCTGAAAAGGGTTAACGGTAACTTCCCGATTTAGAATGAACAGTCTATGGAGGATTAATCCATATGTAATGATTATATCAATGGACGCTTATTATCATTCTCGTGAGGAGATAAATATAATCTCATAATCGGAGGAGTGCGATCACGGATTATGGTGGCATATTCCTCGTGATTGATTTATCGAATATAATTATTCTGCTCGTAAGATAATTATTTATTTGATTTATCAGAGCCGCTGATTATTAGTCCATGGTCCCCGACGTACCTCCAATATAGCATAGCTATTTTCGGACGTCGAATCCTAATAATATTAATTTAGTTCTTGTTGGACTTTAATTAAAACGATATGTGAATTAATTATTTAGTGGACTATTAAATTAGTTGAGCTAAATAATTAAATATGTGAAAAAGACATTTTTCATAATCTTGGAAAAATTAGTGTTGTGACCGAAAATAATATTGACTAGGTCAATAAGTATTTTTTTCGGCCAATGCATGTTTTTAGAAAACAAGAAATTGTTTTCTTGTGTATTAATAAGACATGTGCACAAAATATTTATTGGATAAATATTTATGGTAAGAAATAATGATAAAGATTATTCTAGATTTGTTCTAGGATTATCTTTTATTTATTGGATTTATTTATTTGAAAAATAAAATCATTGGAGGACAAGGATTACTCTCCTATATAAAGAGAGTTCTCCCAAGCCTAATACACACTAGTTAATTTCGACTTCTACCTCTTAGAGAGGAGAAGGAAAAATTTCGGCCAAGGGGAAAAGGAGGAAAATCTTGGAGGTTTTTCCGGGTAGCATATCGGAAGGATTCGAGACGAGGATTTCCTTCCACCGGGAGTTACTTGGATCACACGTGGAAGATCGTGGTGCTCTTCATACTTTTTTTCGTTCCTCCTATTGCGGTTCTTCTACTTGAATTTTGAGATTCAAGAGGTATGTTCTACAACCCCCTTGTAGATATAGATCTAGTATTTTATTACGTGTAATTTATAGATCTAGATCCTTAAAATCGCTTCCGTTGTGGATGGTATTACTAACAGTGTGCATGTGCATTCAATTTTATATATTTGTGGCAAGATTAAAGTTTATACAATGAGATAAGTATATATAGGCTTGGAAAACCGACTTAGGATAAACTCCAGCCGACCTAATTTACGTTTCCTAAACCCTAAAGGAGTCTAAAACGCGTCGAGATAACTCCGAGCCGATCCGATGACTTTGCCCAACTCGCTCCCAAATGAGGTCACTGTCACGCCAATGAGTCCATCGACCCTCGATTGGCTCGCTGGCTTTTCCATCAGCGAGTCCACTCTTCGTGCTACTTTGATATTTATCTTTAATGCAATCCGATTCCGCTGCGATTTATCTTGAGATTTACTTCCTTTGTTGATAGATATCCTCCGATTCACCGTAATCTATAAAATCAATGATTATCACACAGTAAATCATATTTAAATAATAAAAATAGATAAATACCAAATTATATTCTATAAATCACATAACATTAAATAATCATTATAAACATGTGATTTAATATAAAATATATATTATTATGCTCGATTTAAGGATAATGTTGATGACTTTTATGGGTATAATTTGACCGTCATCAATGACACGAATAATCTTGTGCAAAAGAGGCTAAAAAAGGACACTGAAGTGCCAATAAGTGCATGGGAATATTAGGGATAAAATATCGTGAACTGCATCATAATGTTGATGTACATCATGTACTTTGAAAGACATTTTCAGAATAATTTACGGTTCATAGCAATATCAATTATGAATAGGCCCACTCCCGGGTTATAGTCAGGACAACACAAATGTTAGATTCAATACAGTGAGTTTTTTAGAACCCCCGGGATCAGGCCCAAATCCTGGGCTAGATAAGGAGTACAATTTTTATGCTGAAGTCAGTAAGAAAATCATGTATACAAAAAAAAATTTGTTGGGGTTGCCAAAAGTCCTGCCTGCCTATGCATAAAAAGGTTTGACCAAGGCGCTGAAAATCTACGCGATAAGGAAATATAGTAGCACGTTTACAATCACCAATTGGTTTTAGTACAACGTTAAGAGCTTGATCCTAACAAATGGTATCAGAGCGAGGTTTTAACGGTTCGACCCCGCAACATCATGTCAGATTCGCGGCGGCAGCAGGGTTGGGGATTGTTGGGGGTTGCCGCCATCATGTCTCGCCTATGCGTAAGCGGGTTCAACCAAGGCGGTGGAAATTTGTGCGGTATAAGAATATATAGTAGCACATTTACTATCACCAATTGATTTAGCACAATGGTAAGAGCTTGATCCTAACAAATTTGATTTTAGCACAATTATTATATTGTTTCCAGTACAAATATAATGTTTTCCTTCCCAACACAATATTTTCAGTATGTATATAACTATTTAAACATTTACCGAAGAGTGAACTCTGGAGGTATGCTTAGTGGCTTCCTTAATTCTCTCTTTATGCTCACACACTCCTTATGGGGCATTCATGCTCACTCTCATAGTTATGTTTTCTCAGATGAAACCCAAAACATGCCCTACACATTACCATTGCTAAGATCGAGTCCTCTGATGGAAATAGGTGGACCTACATCTTCCTGGATGTTGTTGTCTAAGTGCTTACTATCCAGGAAGGCGTTCTTGAGGAAATGGATTGCATAATAGTACTACATATGTCCCAAATATAAGACTGTTTAGCTTTTTGAATTTGTCACATAATATATCTCTTTTTAGAATATCAATGAAATATTTATTACATTTTTTTCCTTTTACTTCTGATTTATTATACATTCACCTACTTTACAACTATTATATTAATGAGAGTCAAATGATATTCTAGACAAGAATTTTACCATTAAAATTAATGACACTTAACCACTTTCTCAATCCATATGAAAAGAATTAAGGGATTTAGTTTTTGAGACAGAGATAGTAGATGGTTTGTTTCCTTTTATTTGAGACTTTTCACGATGATGTAATTATTAATGTATGGATCCCAGTGTCAATTCATTTTAATGACTAGTGGTTATTATTAGTATTATTGTTATTTTTATTATTATTATGGATTTTTTAGTTTTGATTGCAGAACTATTGTTTTGTGATTCGATATTATCAGTTTTAAGTCATGACCGGATGATTTCAATTAAGGTAATTGAGTAAAATCCCTTTCAGGTCGTTACATACATGTATGATGTAAAAGAATGAGTATGTAGAAGCTGCCAACTGTGATGTTTCTATTGGTTTACACTAGCTAGATTATGGTGCCATGTCACTAAACTATTAGATTTACCTTAGATTCTGTCTTGGTGTGTGTGCAAAGCATGTAACAGAATTATGTATGTAAGGGCGTATCCTATGAACAATTCAGTATTGAATAATATACACATATTACCGTTATCTTCTTCTTGGTATCAGAGACCAGGAAATATGGCAAAGCCACCACCGCCACCTCGGTCCATGACTCCCTCCATCACTGGAGGCGATGATACCATACCACATTCAGTCACAGAAAACATCGGAGCTTCGGGAAATCAAGTTGTAACTGGGATTCACATCTCCAACTTCACTCTTCCACCATTGTCTACGTTCTTTCACGGTGGTCCGGTGCCACCACTTTCCGGTATGCATACCGTAGGACCTTCATTCTCTGGGTTGAGCTTTGGATCCACCATGCTATCACTTGATACTCCTTCTTTTCACGAGTCAGAAAGTTTTACTCCACCTTTTTGCTCTAAGAGTCCCACATCACCATTTCACTCCCGGACGCCAGCACCCTTCCATGGCCATCTGAATCAGGCTACAACTGTGAAGCTTAAGAGAGACAACTACTTGTTATGGAGGCACACTATTCTTCCTGTTGTGAAAATTCATAAACAAGATGGCCATTTGCATGGAACAAAACCAAGACCACCGGAGATACCAGGACTTCCAGTGAACCCAGAAATTGAAAAATAGGACTTAGTGGATCAGTTATTGATGGGCTGGTTGCTTGGATCCATGACAGAACAAGCTCTCACTGAGGTAATTGGTTGTTCAACCTCACATGAAGTATGGTATGCACTTGAAAATCTTTACAATAATCAGTCTGAATCCAAAATGCTGGAATATAAGACAACACTTACTAAAGCTGAAAAGGGATCTAAAACCATGGCTTACTATCTTGCTATGATGAAATCCTATAGTGATAATATGACTGCAGCAGGGTATCCCATTTCTAAGTTTGAGCATATATTGGCAACTTTAGGAGGTCTAGACAAGGAATATGAAGCAGTTATTGTTAATCTTACTTCTAGGATTGGGTCACTATCATGGCAAGAAGTGCAGTCTCGGTTGATTAATCATGAGAGGCTTGTTTCTAGGTTCAATCCCCATTCTCAGATGTCTTAGTCTCAAAAAAATCCTGCTGCAAATTATGTCAACTTTTCTTGTGGTTCTGGTACTGGTAGATCAACTCCCAGGCCATCTGGTCCTGGAAAAAACTTATATAGAGGAAGAGGTGCATCCAGAGGTGGAGGAAGAAATAGAGGAAGAGGTGGTGGATGATCTCAGTCTGGTAACAGGATGGTATGTCAGTTGTATGGAAAGAGTGGACACACTTTAGGAATCTGCTGGCACAAGTTTGAGACTGATTTCCAACCAGTTGATCAGGCTCAAAATACAACACCTAGGCCAAATCAGCGGAAACAGGCTATGTTGGATGAATACAAAGCTCTCATTCATAATAAAACATAGGAATTAGTGAGACCTGACTCAAGTTATAATATTGTGGGCAGTAAATGGGTGTTCAAGTTAAAGTTAAAACCTGATGGGAGCATATTGAAGTACAAGGCATGGCTATTTGCCAAGGGATTTCATCAGAATTATGGGATAGACTTCACTGAGACCTTTAGTCCAGTGGCAAAGTTGGCAACCATCAGGATCATACTAGCTATTACTGTGTCTATGAACTGGCCAATCAATCAAATAGACATCAACAGTGTATTCTTAAATGGACCATTGCAGAAACCTGTTTATATGGAACAACCAGAAGGTCTTGAGGATCCCAACAAATCAGGTTTTGTTTGAAAACTGAACAAAGTGATATTTGGGCTGAAGCAGGCACCCAGAGCATTGTTTAATGCCCTAAAAGCAGAACTGCTCAACTGGGATTCACACAAACAGCATGTGACACCTCCTTGTTTATGTTCAAGAGAGATGGTCAAGTCTTATTTGCCTTGGTTTACGCTGATGACATTTTATTAACATGGAACTACTATGAACTGATTCATAAGTTTATCAAGGAGTTGGACTCTGAATTTTCTCTAAAAGAACTAGGTCCTGTGTCACATTTCTTGGGGATGCAAGTTGCAAGAGACTCTACTGTGCTACATCTTACACGGTCCTACTATGCCTCATAGTTACTGAAAAATTGGGATTTGAGAACATGAGCTCTTGTCCTACACCAATGGTTCCTAGTAAACAACTCTTGCCTCACCAAGGTGATCCTCTATACAACCCTACAGTCTACAGAAGCATTGTAGGTGCCCTACAATATCTCACATTGACAAGACCTGATATATCTTCTGCTGTTAACAGTCTGAGCCAATTTATGCAAGATCCTTATACATCACATTGGGAGGCCTTAAAATGGCTTTCGAGATTTTTTTTGAACAGCCAAAAATTTCTTATTAAACAGCAAGATGCTAAAAAGATTACAAGATTTTGTCTATGTTATCACAAAAACAACTCTCGATTACTGAAATCAGAAATGTCCCAAAACAGAAAAGCTGCAAAAATCTCCCAGCCAACATATGAAGCAGATTGAATTAAAAAAGAAAGAACATATGTAGCAAGGCTGCAATTCCAAACCCAAAAAAATGGTACCACTTCGACTAACCTGTTGCGTTCCAAATTCAAAGAAAACCGGTACCATTTCGACTAGCACAAGAAACAAGAATCAAACCTTGGGATTAAACTACTACAATCATCGGGTTTGATTTCCATTCTTCCCACTCCAACTTCTTGAGACCCTTGGAATTCGATAACCAAGAAAAAGATAATCTCTGAATATCTCTAAAAATCGATTCTGGATTCAAAACTTGAGACTAAAAAATGACTTTGTTCCTATGAAACCAAAATACCCAAGTCGTGACACCAACAATTGCTGACCATAAGTAGGATGCCGAATTCGAAGAAGCACTGTTGGGTCTCAAGATATAAAAATCACTGAACGAGTAAGCATTTAGCCCATCAATCTTGCACCAATCTAGGATATGAGACCAAAGCAATAATGACACATCACAAGCATAAAAAAGATGGTTAACTGTTTCTTCACACATATAACATAACGGACAGTATGAATCTTGGATTTCCACACCACGACTAAAAATGTTCGGTTTTGTTGGAATTCTTTTGAGACTTTCTTTCCACATAAAGAGATTCACATTCAAAGGTAACAACTTATTCCACTTTACCACTTGATCATTAGCTGAAAAAGAATTTTTGAAAAAATCCATCTCAATCAATCTCCTCAAAAAAGCCACCGAGAAGATTCCATTCGAATATAACTTCCATTTCAATTTATCATTTGCTCCTGCATTACCACAAAAAAGTTGATTAAAACCTCCAACTCACCCACATCCCCTTCCTCGAAACCCCTCCAACTCCTACTCCAGTCCCAATGAAAGAACGCCTACCATCTACCCATTTTACCACACTTCCAACCACATCACCTTTAGACAAGGCCGGAAAACCTAAAAAGCCTAGGAAAAGAAAGTCTCAAAGGACCATTGCTCACCCTACAACCATCACCCACCACCCAGCATTCCGACCCCAACATATCCACCCCAAACCTCTTTAAATTTTCAACAGCACTAACTATACCTTTCCAGACTCCCCCACTACTCAACCGAACACCATTCCCCTCCCAAGCTCCCTCAACCCCATAAATAGAAACAATCACTTTTCCCCATAACGCATTTGGTTCTGATAAAAACCTCCACCATCATTTCCCTAGCAAAGAAAGATTCTGCACATTGAGACTACCCACCCCAATGCCCCTCAAAGATTTAAGAGCCTGCAATTTATTCCAATTAACCCATGCAATTTTATTTTTATAGGACCCATCCCCACCCCTAAAAAAAGATGACCTCACACTTTCTAAAAGTTTCACACGTTCTCTTGAAATATATACAAGGGACACCAGATATGGGGTTAATATTCAAACCATCAAAGATTCTGGACATTCATGGCTACTCTGATGATAACTGGGCAGTTTGTCCTATAGACAGAAAATCAACAGGAGGATATTGTGTTTACTTGGGAGACTCACTTATATCTTGGAGCTCCAAAACGAAAACTGTGGTTTCCAGGTCAGGCTATGAATCTGAATACAGGTCTTTGGCTAATCATGCAGCAGAAGTGAAATGGATTGTACAACTGATGAAAGAGATACAGTTTAAATTGCCTAGTGTATCGGTGCTATGCTTTGATAACACAGGAGCCAACTCATTGGCTCAAAACCCAGTGTATCATGCAAGAACAATGCACATAGAAGTAGATGTACACTTCATCAGGAATTTGGTGTTGAATAAAGAACTAAGAATCTGCTATATTCCTACACAGGATCAAATTGCTGACAGCTTCACCAAAGCTTTACCTGTTAGTACCTTTGATATCTTCAGGCACAAACTCAATGTGACTATTCCACATATTCGTTTAAGAGGGGCTGTAAAAGAATGAGTATGTAGAAGCTGCCAGCTATGTTTCTATTGGTCTACACTAGATTATGGTGTCATGTCACTACACTATTAGATTTACCTTAGATTCTGTCTTTGTGTGTGTGCAAAACATGTAACAGAATTGTGTATGTAAGGGTGTATCCTATGAACAATTCAGTATTGAATAATATACACATGTTACAGGTTATCTTCTTCTTATGTTATCAAATTAGCTTGATAGGGATTTGTCAACTCTTTGGATACTGTATTGAAAATTCAAACAGACATATGTAAAAGAAAAAAATTAAAATAAACAAAATTCCCAGTGGACAGTGGACTGTAAACGAGCTGACGTCAAAAATAAATTTATTGCAAATCAACTGAAGGTCAAATACCATAGTAGTACTAATATATTTACCGAACGCGTTTTGGTTCGAGTAGTAAACAAAAGTAGTAAAAGAAAATTGCATCTATAATGTGATTTGTGACATTTGTTTACATGATACTAACGTTATGCAGATGCAGTAAATATAAAATTGAAGGAGTGGGAATAAGTAAAGTCAAGATAGGGGAATAAAAAATGGATTTGATGTTTATTTCACTCTAAAACATTAAATCAAATCCATTTTTTTCTTCGGAACAAATGACCCCTTTATTTATAAATCAGAGTGGAAAACCAAAGATTACAAGATCATCAAATTATAAGAGAGAACTATTCCAAAAGGTCAAAATTTAATGCTAGTCTAAAGTTTCGAACACTAGTCTCTGATTTGGAGATCATCACATGAAGGGGAGGATGTGCATCATGAATTCCATGATAAATTTTATTTCTCCTATGTCAGATATTATATAGCATGTCTCTGAACTGGTAGGACCACTTGTTGTGTCGTCCTTTACCAGTTAAGAATATGCGGATCCAATCTTGAGGCGGTTGCCTGGGAAATGAAGTCCCTCCGGAACTGTCTAGGCACGAGGTTCTTTCAGATTTCCTTTGAAATCCACTGTTTTAATGTGAAAAGATTTTACCTTTAAATTATCGTGGAATAGATAATTGCCTTTTTTTTATTCAAAAAGAAATTGCGTATGTATTTTCTATTTGCAGTACGTTTGGCATTTTTCACTATAAACCCTATGATTTTTGTTAAAAGGATCCACCAATAAAAATAAAACACAAAATAGATGACCAGTCACTTTCAAGCATGTATAAAATTATGATGGCTAGCCACAAGGTAGAGACTAAACTACGAGGTCCTTAGCAGCCAGAAAATTTTTATGGTGCAGAATCAGTTGTATAAAGGTTATGCAAAGTTAAGATACTTTACTGGCTTTCATTTCTAACCTCTCACACACGCCAAAAAGTGTATTATGTGAAAGAGTTAAAATGAATGGGCTTAAAGATATCACTTTGCATAACCTTCCGACAACCGTTGCACCATAAAACAGCCAGCAGCCACCGTATAATAAACAATCGTATCTGTTATATTTTCCGAATATTAAAATATTGGTGTTGAAGTTTATATAATGAGTGTGAAAGATAATGTTAGAAATGAAGTGAGTTTGTCAACCAGTGAGTGTCTAAACAAGAGACATAAATGAAGTTTATAAAAGCCTCGTGTGCTACGAAGTCTGACATCTTTTACGGTCCCTTCCAAAATCTTAACGGAATGTTTGTTACGTAAATATAGAAAAAAAATTCATTCCATTATAAAATTTATGTATAATTATAAGATAATGGAATGAAATAAACAATTTATACCAATGGAATAAAATATATTCATTTTAATTACCTCCAGAATGAGATAAAATAGAATGAAAATCGACAAAACACATAGGTGATGAGTAAGAGTACGGTGAGGTTGGGTGGGTGTTGAGGTGGGGTAGAGTAAAGTTGGGTAAGTTGTGGGGTAGGATATGATATGGTAAGGTAGGTTGAGGTAGGATAGAGTAGGATGAGGCAGTGAGTAGGGTAGAGTGTGGTAGGGTTTAGGTAGGAAAATGAAGAGGTAGTGACGATGGTAAAAATAGACCTGGCCACGTGTCACCCTTATAACATCCCAAGGTTAGTGGAGAAAGATAGGAGGGAAGCTTGAAGGGCCAGGAGCCCCACAGTAGTAAGACCTTACCCCAGGAGGGAGGTCTGCCCATCTCCTTCCCGACTACCGCCTTCTGCGCCTTGCCTTGCTCGGCCAGTCCGGAGGAGGTAGGACTCGCAGCTCAGGTCGAGACGACCTGCGGAGCCTATCGGAAGCCGGCTGGCTCTGTCCTTAAATGATCAATAACGCACGTGCCTATATTATAGGATAATCATTGGAGAATCCCTGGATCACCGGGAGGAAATCTTATAATTCGAATAATATCTTGATTATCTCTTATTGGAGATATACAGGCGATAATCCTTTGGGTTTAAGGGTTCTACGACTTGTTTGACAAGAAAAGAGGTAAGACGCCTCCCTATATAATCAGCCCTAACGAATGACTTGATTCCAGTTTCACTATTGGATACGTAGGCAACTTGAGCGAAACTAACTCTCAGGCTCAGTCTTAATCATACACATATCACAGTCCTCATTGTTTTGGTTCTTGCTTGAATCGTCCTAGAGGTTATTCGGATCTGTAGGTGATCTCCGACATAATCAATTGGCGCTAGAAGGAGGGTCTCTTTTGTTAACGATTCCATCAAGAAACTGCGATGGCACCACCAAAAAATACCGGAAAAAGGACCCAAACAGCGGCAGCTAGAGACGCTGGAGAGGTAGACCCAACTGCTACTACTAGCCAACCCCAAACCAACCCGGAGGAAACATTGGCGGATCCAGCACAGCAGGCCTTGCTGGATGCGTTACGTAATTTGGACGTCCCATCGTTCAAAAGTGTACTAGGTTTGGCCCTAAAAGGGCGAGAAGAGGAAGCTCCATAAAATATTGACCCAAAGGGTAACTTGGCGAATAAAGAAGATAGAGGAGAAACTCTATCCTCCACCTCCCATGCACGGCAAAAGCAGGTTAATGCTCAGGCCCAGGAGGCCGCTCGGGCGGAATTAGATGGAATTCTGGGAAATAAAACGGATGATCTTTCAATCGAATCACCGTTCTCAGAGCAGATTTTGAATTACCCACGCCCGGAGAGGTTTAAAATACCTAAGCTGGAAGCATATGATGGAACAAAGGATCCCCAAGACCATCTCTTCCAGTACTTGACACACATGAATTTGGATTGTGCAGCTGAGGAGATGAAGTGCAATGCCTTCCCGGCCTTACTTACGGGCAAGGCTCGTGAGTGGTTCCGGAAATTACCACCTCGGTCCATCGAAAATTTGAAACCCTGGCAAGAAGATTTCTGCAAGCTTTTGTCACCGCCAAACCTTTCCAGAGGAATGTCACGTACCTCCTCACTATTCGTCAGAAAAAGAAGAAACCGTGCTGCAGTACCTGAAAAGATTCAATGAGGAGTCTAGGCAGGTCGGGAATGCAGAGGAACACCTCTTGATCACCTCTTTCGTAGCAGGTCTACGAGAAGGTAGATTGTATGCAAAGCTAAATGGTCGACTTCCAAAGTCAATGGACGAATGTATGGATCTAGCCTACAAACACTGTCAGGGTGAGGAGGCCAACCGCCTAAAGAGGGAGTCGGAAGCTCCAAAGAAAGAGAGGTCAGATGACAGATCTGAAAGAAAGCATAAACCAGTATGGAACCGAGTGGCTGCACCTGTAACAGACCGGCTCGAAAAGAAAGGGGCCCTTCAAGAAAGGGATTTTATCCCTTTAAACAGATCACGCGAGCAGGTCCTCGCCATAATGCAAAGAAAAGGCATTGCCCGCACTCCACCTCCTATGAAGGGTCCCCGAGAAAAAAGGGACCAGACGAAATACTGTAAGTTTCATGAAGACATTGGTCATGACTCAGAGCAGTGCCGGGATTTACAGAGGGAAATCGATGCTGCGGTTATGGAAGGGAAACTCGACGAGGTCATAGATAGATCCCATAACCCAGAACCCCGAGGAAGACGGGAATACAAGAGGAGAGATTTCGGTCATGACCGAAAGAATGATTACAGACGAAGGAGGGAGCCATCTCCAGGACCTGATGGACAACCAGATAATCGTCCTATCAATACCATTAATACCATCTCAGGCGGTCCGAACACATCGTCCCGACCTGAGGAGAAAAGTGGTAACTGGGCGCCTACCAGTGCAGACTCAGGAAAGAGACAGAGGTTGTCCGGGGAGGTAATTTATGGTCCACGCGACCCTCTCCCTCTTCTCATCAACAACGAAGGTTTGGTTATCGAGGCGGTAATCAACAAACATACGGTGAAGCGTATCTGTGTAGACACGGAAGTGTGCGATCAATGTCTCAGTACTACAATGTATTTTAGTCAAAGAAATTAAAGGATGCGGAGCTAGCACTGTGTCATCTCCGCTATTCGGATTTGCAGGACCACCCACCCACCCTACGGGTATGATGATCACTTACCAACCACCTTTGGAAAAGCACCTCGGGACAGGATCCTTATGGTGAGTTACGTGGTAGTCAGGGCCCCATCAGCCTACAATGTTATCATAGGGCGACCTGACCTAATAGATCTGCGAGCGGTAATCTCCCCGGCTCACATAAGTTTGAAGTTCTCGACCTGGGAGGGGACAGCAGAAGTCAAAGGTGACGTCGAAACAGCAAGGAGTTGCTACGCAGCCACCGTAAATGGAAGAATGATGGTACAATAGGTATCTATGGAAGAGTTGCTCCCAGAGGAAGAAGAAAGCTGGTCATCAGATGATAAAATTGATGTAGTAAATTTGGGAAAGGAGCAGGAAGGCTTGTCAGTCAACATAGGATCATGGATCCCAGATCAGCTTAAGGCAGAACTTGTTAAGAGCTTAAGGGAGTTTAGAGATGTATTTGCATGGAAGACAGATGACATGCCAGGCTTATCCCCCGAGCTGGCTTTGCACAAGCTGCATGTTGACCCGGGCCGAAAACTGATTAGGCAGAAGAAAAGACAGTTCGCAAAAGATAGAATGTGGGTCATTCAAAAGGAAGTTGAGAAGTTGCTCCAGGCTGGGATCATACGTGAAGTGTTTTACCCGACTTGGCTCGCCAACCCAGTCCTGGTAAAGAAGCCAGACGGTAGCTGGCGAATGTGTGTAGATTTTACCGACCTGAACAAGGCTTGCCCCAAGGATTGTTACCCACTGCCTAAGATTGACAGGTTAGTTGACTCGACGGTCGGGTTTGAAGTCTTTGCATTTCTAGATGCATATAAAGGTTACCACCAAATTTCCATGGACCCAGACGATGCAGAAAAAACGACATTCATAACAGAAGAAGGAACTTTCTGCTATGCTACTATGCCGTTCGGATTAAAGAACGCTGGCGCCACTTATCAAAGAGCAATGAATAAAATCTTCGAGAAGCAAATCGGGAAATGCATGGAAGTCTATGTGGATGATCTCTTGATCAAGAGCAGGTCTCTAGATCAGTATATAACCGACGTCCGAGAAGTATTTGGGGTACTCAGGCAGACCCAAATGAAACTCAACCCCAAGAAATGCATGTTTGGGGTCAGATCAGGTAAATTCCTGGGTTACATGATTTCAAAATAAGGAATTAAGGCCAACCCGGATAAGGTTGAAGCCTTAAGAATGAAGCCACCACCCAGAAGTATCAAGGAGGTGCAAAGGCTAACAGGTCGCATGGCCGCCCTGAGTAGGTTCCTGTCCAAATCAGCACAGCGTGCTTTACCGTTCTTTAAAATCCTGAGGAAAGCAAGTCCCTTCCAGTGGAATGAAGATAGTCAGAAGGCATTTGAAGATCTGAAGGAGTATTTGGCCGAGTTACCAACCCTGACGTCTCCTCGGGAAGGAGAGACTCTGCTTTTATACTTGGCAGTGTTTGACGAGGCAGTCAATGCGGTCCTAATAAGAGAAGAGGGACACATACAAACACACGTGTTTTATGTAAGCTGGGCTTTACATGGACCGGAGCTCAGTTACACCAACGCGGAAAAGCTAGCTTGGGCTCTGGTACACGCCTCTAGAAAGTTACGACCATACTTCCAAGCACATTCAATCACTGTGGTCATAGATCAACCACTGCGTCAAATCTTGGCACGACCAGACCTCGGGCAGACTAGCCAGATGGGTTATCGAGCTGGCAGAGTATGACTTGGACTACCAACCCCGGACTGCCGTCAAAGCCCTGGCTTTAGCTGACTTCCTGGCTGAGGGAATTCAGGTTGAGACAGATAAAGAACAACCAGCAGGGCAGGTCGATACCTGGACCCTTTTCGTTGACGGAGCATCTGGAAAAGAAGGAGCAGGGGCAGGCCTTTTGCTCCTCAGTCCAAATGGGGAAGAATTCCTGTATGCATTGCGTTTCAACTTCATGGCTACAAACAACGAGGCGGAATATGAAACTTTAATTACTGGGCTCCGATTAGCCACCAAGCTCGGGGTAGATAACCTACATGTATTCAGTGACTCCCAGCTGGTAGTCAATCATGTCAAAGGTGAGTATGAAGCAAATGAGGAATCAATGAAGAAGTATCTGAAAGCAGCACAGGCTTTGCTAAAAAACTTCAAGTCAGTTCATATAGAGCAGGTCTCTCGATCCAGGAGAAAAAAAGCTGATGCCCTCTCCAAGTTGGCATCCAATTTCTTCTCAGATAAAAAAGTTCTGGTAGAACAGCTGGCCGAACGAAGTTATGTCCTAAGTGAAGTTCAACCGATTAACCAACAGGCCAACTAGATGGACCCCATAACTTCCTATCTAAAGCACGGTATCCTACCAACTGACAAGGCTCAGTCCATGAAGATCAAGCTACAAGCAAGCAGGTATGCTCTTTTTGATGACATCCTATACAGACGATTGTTTATATCACCATGGCTTAGGTGTGCTACCCAGGAGGAAATTAATTTTCTACTCAGGGAAATCCACCTCGGCATTTGTGGAAACCACGCAGGAGCCCGGACACTAGCTCATAAATGCCGTTTGTTTGGGTATTATTGGCCAACCATGCAAGGCGATGCAAACGATCTGGTAATGAGGTGCAAGTCATGCCAGGTGCATGATAACTTGTCTCACCAGCCAGCACAGAACATGATTCCTTTGGTCTCTCCTCGGCCCTTTTATCAGTGGGGGGTATATCTGGTTGGACCCCTTCCACGAGCTCCAGGTAACTTACAGTTTCTTGTCGTGGCCGTCGACTACTTTACTAAGTGGGTGGAGGCCGAGGCCTTGACCACCATAACTGGGAAAGCTATACAGAAATTTTTGTGGAATAATATCGTCTGTCGTTTTGAGATACCCAAGATCCTGGTGTCAGACAATGGAACACAATTTGAGGATAGGACAGTCAAGTCATGGTGTGCCGAGCTGGGTATAGTCCAACATTTCACCTCTGCCGGTTACCCCAGTGCCAACGAGCAGGTGAGAGCGGATAAACAGCAAATCAAGGTTGGGTTGAAAAAGAGATTGGAAGAAGAGGGACAAGCATGGGTCGAGCATTTTCCTAACATCCTTTGGGCATACATAATGACTCCAAACTCGGCTACCGAAGAAACTCCTTTTGCCTTAGCCTATGGTTGTGAAGCAGTCATTTCGGCCGAAATAGGGCTCGCCTCCCCGAGGACCGAGCTCCATACAAGCACGGATCAGGACATCGAGCTCAGACACGCCAAGGACAACTTGGAAGAGGCCAGGGAAGTGGCCTTGATCCGGATGGCAAAGTACAAGCAAAGATTATCCCAGTATTACAACTCTAAAGTTAAGCATTCGTACTTCAAATAAGGAGACTTGGTGCTACGAAAGAACGAGGTCAGCAAGCAGGGTCCCCAGGGAAAGCTTAACCCGAACTGGGAAGGTCCGTACAGGGAGGTAAAAGTTCACGGCAAAGGTGATTACCAGCTAGCTAACGCGAGTGGCCAGACCGTACCGAGAAGCTGGAATGCCAGCAACCCTAGGAAGTTTTATGCCTGAGACGAATCCAGGCTTGATTCTATCTTTCCAATTTATGTTGTCTTTTTCAATAAAAGTGTTATCAAACACACTTGATTTCTAATAAATATATGATTTTTTCGTGTTATATATTGTTACGCTCTGTAGTGCGGTTATTTTCTGTTGACTGAATCCTGTAGGTCATACTCAGAAAGCTTGAATACCACAAGCTTCCCGAGTCCTCAAGCCAGGACAGGGCTTTAACTGAGTCAGGTTATACTCAGAAGGTTTGCAAAAGTCAAACCTCCTAAGTCTACAGGTCAGGCCAGAATTTAACTGAGCCCTGCAGGTCAGACTTAGAAAGCTTGAATACCACAAAATTCCTGAGTCCTCAAGTCAGGACAGGGTTTTAACTGAGTCAGGTTATACTCAGCAGGTTTGCAAAAGTCAAACCTCCTAAGTCCGCAGTCGTGCCGAGAATTTAATCGAAGTCTCAGAGTCGGGACTCGAAAGCTTGAATACCACAAGCTTCCCGAGTCCTCAAGTCAGGACATGGTTTTAACTGAGTCAGGTCATACTCAGAAGGTTTGCAAAAACCAAACCTCCTAAGTCTGCAGGTCAGGCCAGAATTCAACTGAGTCCTGTAGGTCAGACTCAGAAGGCTTGAATACAACAAGCTTCCCGAGTCCTCAAGCCGGATGGGGTTTTAATCGAGCCAGGTTATACTCAGAAGGTTTGCAAAAGTCAAACCTCCTAAGTCTACAGGTCAGGCCAGAATTTAACTGAGTCTCAGAGTCGACTCGTAAAGCTTGAATACCACACACTTCCCGAGTCCTCAAGCCAGGACAGGGTTTTAACTGAGTCAGGTTATACTCAGAAGGTTTGCAAAAGTCAAACCTCCTAAGTCTGCAGGTCAGGCCAGAATTTAACTGAGTCTTGCAGGTCAGACTCAGAAGGCTTGAATACCACAAGCTTCCCGATTCCTCAAGTCAGGACAGGGTTTTAACTGAGTCAAGTCATACTCAGAAGGTTTGCAAAAGTCAAACCTCCTAAGTCTGCAGGTCAGGCTAGAATTCAACTGAGTCCTGCAGGTCAGACTCAGAAGGCTTGAGTACCACAAGCTTCCCGAGTCCTCAAGCCAGGACAGGATTTTAACTGAGTCAGGTTATACTCAGAAGGTTTGCAAAAATCAAACCTCCTAAGTCTGCAGGTCCAGGACAAGATTTGATCAAAACATAGTATGTCATCCAAACCGTCAGTAATGCATGCCATACTGGAGGGGGGAGAAGGGGACATCTATAAGAGAGGATTCGAACATTTAAACCCAAAAAAAAACCAAGTGAAGTCAAAGTACAAAACATAGTGGGCAGGGCACCACAAAGTATAAGCAAAGTACAGGAACTTGGACAAAGAGTTTCAAAGTTTTTACAAAAACACAAAAACAACAATCCGGTCTGGGTCCTAGGTATCTGCTCTGTTGAAGATGGGGTGGGCACAGCACTCTGAGAAACAGGACGACGTCTGGCATACTTGACACCAATGTCTTCACCTGCTTTAAACTCCCTCAACCTGGCATCATAAATCTGACATGCTCCTTCTTTGTACATGGAACGATAATGCATAAGGTTAGGGAGAACCAGCTCAGGGCACTGCTCTTTCGCTTCATCCGCGCCCGTCGTGTACCCATGTTGCATGACAGGGTTCAGTAGGACCTTCAAAGCTCCAGCTAGATGATCGGAGGACTTATACTCATGCACAACTCGGGCATCCCGAGCCGGGAGAGAGGCTTCCAGAGTTTCCAGTTCTCTGCCACATACTCATCATGCTTAGCCTGGAGTTCGGCAGTACACTTGGCCTTGGTCTCGGAAAGTTCCTTCTTCAATGCCGCAACCTCCTGGTCCTTAGCCTTTGAGGCTTCTCTGTGCTTATCACGACTCGCTCGGAGCTCCTTGATCATTCCCTGCAGAGCCTCCTTACTAGCCGCAGATTCAGCAAGTCGATCTAGGAATTCCTGACCGACCTGAGCTCCCTTGAAAAGACAAAGAGAAGGTACAAAGGAAGCAAGACAAATAAGAGTGACAGACATATTTATACAAGAACTTACCACAGCGGCGAGGTCCTGGTCTGACAGCTCGTACAACCGATTGTGCCCTGGGGAAGGTTGCTCCTCAGGAGAATCTTCGACATTCTCTATGGTCTGGCGAGCCGCCTTCCTTTTCTTTGACCGACCCTTCTTAGTCGAGGGAGTGACTACCTTCTTCTTCCGGCTGGGCTCGATCGCGTCTTCTCTTTCTTCCTGATCTTCATCCACGTTTATCCGCTCAATTTCTCCAGAGGAGTCATCGGGTTGACCAGATAAGAGATGAACCGAGGTGGGAGTCGTGACAGCCTCGAGCTCGGGGCGTTCCCGGCTCTATGTTTTCCTGCAGCTCAGTCTCTCGGTTAGACTCGTCGGGGTTGACTGGAGGAACCACTTCGTCATTCACGTCCTCCAAGAGGTCAGCAAATGAAGACACTGCCAGAATGAATAACAAGAAGTGTTAGAAAATATTTTACGAATAGCGAAGTATGACAAGGAACAAACGTTAAAGCCCTACATATCTTGTACTCTTCCTTATCTAACTCCTTGTATGGGTGAGGACCCGCAGTGGGCAACTGGGCAGCCAAAATCAACTCAGAAGAATACATTTTCTCTTTGATGTACACCCCGCTTCTGCGAATGTCGTCTAGCAGTTTCCGATCTACGTCAGTTGGTCGTGGATCGCTCAGTCCGGTCGAGTTCCACTCGCCTGTGTTCCGAGTAATCTCGGGACATATAAAGAAAAATCTGGTTTTCCAACCTTTGTATGAAGTATCCCCCAGCTCAGTGAATTGAACGTCAGGCATGAAATCCCCCCGACGTGGGAAGCAGTAATACCCAGCCTGCCCAGGCACCTGTTTACGTTGAAAGAACAATCGAAATGTTTGAACCTTGAAGGGGATGCAAGCACATCTGCACCAAATGGTGAAGCCTATTATCGCCCTTATTCCATTCGGCACGATCTGGGCCAACCCTAGATCGTAATGCTCCAGGACAGCTAAAACGGCCGGACAGATCGAAAACCTTAAACCGCATAAAAGCTGCTATCTGTAGACGGCACAGTACCCGGCCGGAGCTTGATAGGCATAAACACCGGGAGCCGGGACAGTAGGTTTGAAAAGCGGGTTTACTAGGTTGTATTGCTTACAAATACGGGTCACATCCGCGGTAGTTAGCAAGGTATCAATACCGTGGCAGGCCGCCTGTGATTTTAGAGCCATGAATGCCTTAAGGGTAAGAACGAATCTAGAAGATGAGGAAGAAGGGGGAGGATTGAAAAAAGTGAGGGCAGGCCTCTCGAAATTAACTCCGATAGGGATACTTACACAGGTTCGCTCATTAACAACAGAAAAAGACTTAGAAGAATGAGATAAGAGGGAAAGCTTACTTGAATAAGGAAATCGGAGAAATGGAAGAATGGAATGGCAACCGTCCCGGCTTCACACTTGATTTAAAGTGTAACGTCTGAAGAGACGTGATGAGACTAAGGGGTTATAAATCCAAAAATAAGTCTTGAAAGAACCGCCCCATTATTGCGGTGTGTATAAAGACGCTTCGTTTCTCGCACTCAATACGACAGCCTAAACCGTAGCAGGGACACGTGTCAGGGCAAACATGTTATCTTGGAACATCCAAGCTGGTCTCAGGTCCACCCAGCTCCTAAGTAGTCTAGCCAGACCTGGGGGACTTATGACGATGGTAAAAATACACCTGGCCACGTGTCATTCTTATAACATCCCAAGGTTAGTGGAGAAAGATAGTAGGGAAGCTTGAAGGGCCAGGAGCCCCACAGTAGTAAGACCTTACCCCAGGAGGGAGGTCTGCCCATCTCCTTCCCGACACCGCATCGCAGTCAGCAGCTTCCAACAGTCCGAGGTAGGACTCGCAGCTCAGGTCGAGACGACCTGAGGAGCCCATCGGAAGCCGACTGGCTCTGTCCTTAAATGATCAATAACGTACGTGCCTATATTATAGGATAATCATTGGAGAATCCCTGGATCACCGGGAGGAAATCTTATAATTCAAATAATATCTTGATTATCTCTTATTGGAGATAGACAGGCGATAATCCTTAGGGTTTAAGGGTTCTACGACTTGTTTGACAAGAAAAGAGGTAAGACGCCTCCCTATATAATCAGCCCTAAGGAACTACGAATGACTTGATTCCAATTTCACTATTGGATACGTAGGCAACTTGAGAGAAACTAACTCTTAGGCTCAGTCTTAATCATACACATATCACAGTCCCCATTGTTTTGGTTCTTGCTTGAATCGTCCTAGAGGTTATTCGGATCTGTAGGTGATCTCCGACATCATCAGGTAGGTTAGGGTGGTAGTGTAAGGTAGAGCAGGGGTAGAATCGTAGATGTGGGTGTGGTGAGGTGTGGGATGATAGATTGGTGGGGTATGGTAGGGTAGAGTGGGGTGGTGGATGAGGTGGGGTGAGGCATAGGTTAGGTAGGGTTTGTTAGAAGAATTATGTTAATTATATGTTAATTATGTTTTTATTACCTAAGACTATGTCAACCATGTTATTTCTCTTTTTGCATGTTGCCTATTACTAGAGTGGTTATTTTTGGTTTTAAGCCATGATCTCATGTTTCCTTATTTTTAGGAAGTGGCATAGTGGTTGGTTTCTTTCTACTTGTATTTATATCCATGTTTTATCAATGAATGCTTTAAGTTTTCCCAAAAAATATCTCTTCCATAAAAGTTATCAGTGGTATCAAAGCCATATTCTCAACAGTAGTTGGAGAAAGATCCATGGCCGAAACAAATTTTGTTCAAGCTTCCATCCCCAGGTTTGATGGACAACATTATGATCCTTAGAGCATGTTGATGGAGAACTTCATGCATTCTAAGGAGTATTGGACCATCATTGAACAATGAGTGGTTGAACCAGCAGCAAATCCACCTCCAATTGAGGCTCGGAGAGCAGATTTTGAGAACAAAAAACTCAAAGATCGGAAGGCCAAGAACTATCTGTTTCAAGCGATTGATACAGCTATCATG
This sequence comes from Gentiana macrophylla, assembly GCA_026214975.1. Classification (NCBI taxonomy): domain Eukaryota; kingdom Viridiplantae; phylum Streptophyta; class Magnoliopsida; order Gentianales; family Gentianaceae; genus Gentiana; species Gentiana macrophylla. The sequence continues at coordinate 15,923,151 of CM047808.1, read as the reverse complement.
GTGACCATTCTCAGCAAGGAATCATCAAAGGATATATGGGACTCTATGAAGAGGAAGTATCAAGGAAATTCTAGAGTGAAGAGATCACAATTACATGCCCAGAGAAGAGATTTTGAAACCTTACAAATAAATGAGGGTGAATCTGTCTCAACTTATTGTGCCAGAACCATGGAAATCTACAATAAAATGAGATTTCTTGGTGAAAATATGGAATATGTAGTAGTTGTGGAGAAGATTTTGAGGTTTCTAACCTCAAGATTTGATTATGTGTCGTGCTCCATTGAGGAATCTAAAGACATCGATGCACTATCCCTTGATGAACTGCAAAGCTCCTTGCAAGTTCATGAATAGAAGATGAAGAGAGGCTCAACAGCATCAAGTGAAGAGCAAGCCTTGTAGACCACTACCTCTAACAACAATTATAGGGGCAAGGGTAGGGCAGAGGAAGAGGTAGATGGAGAACATCCAGAGATTGTGACAGCTGGGACAACTCTCAGTCATCCAAGAAAAAAGAGGGAAAATGTACTGCTGCAAACAAGAAGAACATTGAATGCTTTAGGTGTCACAAGTATGGAGACTACATTAAGAGTGCTACACCAAATTGCCAACAGACAAGAAGAAGGGGACTCAACAGAGCTCTCACTTTGCTAACAAATAGGAGGATGAGACTCTGTCGATGACTACACAGCATGAGCAGACATCAGCACCCCAAGTATGGTATGTTGATACATGATTCACTAATCATATATGTGGTAATAAAGCATCATTCTCATATTTGGATGAATCCTACCATTCAAAGGTGAAGTTTGGAGATAACTCCTCTGTTATTGTTAAGGGGAAAGGAAATATATGCGTCAAATCAAAAAATGGGACATCTAAAACAATCTCTAGTGTTTTATATGTTCCCGATCTGAAGTGAAATCTCTTAAGTGTGGGACAACTACAAGAAAAGGGATATGAAATTATTTTGAAGAATAAGGTGTGTGAAATCAAGGATTCAAGCAAGGGAATTATAGCTAAAGTTCCTATGAATGCCACAAGCATGTCTTATGACAGAATTGAAAGACACGTCTTGGTTATGGCACTACAGGTATGGACATCTCAACTTTGGTGGTCTGAAAACTCTTCAGTAGAAGGAAATGGTTAATGGGCTTCCTCAAATATAGACTCCTCAACAAGTATGTGAAGAGTGCACAGAAGGAAAGCAACACAGACATCCTTTCCCAAAAGAAAAATCTTGGAGGGCAAAACAAGTGTTGGAACTCATCCCTTCTGATTTGTGTAGGCCAATCAATCTATCATCTAATGGAGGTAAGAGATACTTTATTACATTTACTGCTGATTTTTCTAGAAAAAATTGGGTTGAATTCTTGCAAGAGCAATATGAAGCCTTGAATGCATTCAAGAACTTCAAACTGCTGAGAGAAAAGGAGACAAGTCAGTATATCAAGAGTCTGAGAACAGACAGAGGAAGAGATTTTTGTTGTGCTGAGTTTGAAGAATTCGGCACCAATAGTGGAATTAGAAGGGAATTGACAACAACATACACACTACAGCAAAATGGTGTGTCTGAGAGGAAGAATAGGACAATTTAATATGGTGAGGAGCATGCTGGCATATGGAAATGTACCTAAGAGATTCTGGCCTGAGGTTGTAAGTTGGAGTGTTCATATTCTGAACAGATGTCCAACATTCTCTGTTCAAAACATGACAACAGAAGAAGCAAGGAGCTCAATCAAACCATCTGTAAATCACTTTAAATTTTTTGAATATATTTGCTTATGCTCATATTCTAGATGCAAACATGAAGAAACTCAGTGATAAAATGGAGCAATGTGTTTTCTTGGGGATCAGTGAAAAGTCCAAGGCATATAAGTTGTTTAATCCTATAACCAAGAGGATAGTGATCAGCAAAAGATGTGTTGTTTGATGATCTGAACACTTGGAATTGGGAATCAAACAATGATCAGTTTCATCCTCTTCATAATCAGGTTGATGAGGAATAACGTGAGGATTTGCCACAAATTCAAGAGACTCGGATCTCACCACTAGCGTAACTAAGACACCGCCACAAGGTTCAAATGGACCCAAATCATGAAATAGCAGTGATTGAGGTTTCAAAGAAGAAGACCTCAGAGAACCAAGAAAAGGCCAGGTTGGATGACAGATTTTGAGGTATCAGGTTTACCACAAACAGAGGAGACTACCTTCCATGCTTTATTTGCTAGTGATAATCCAATCACTTATGAGGAGGTAGCAAAAGACAACAAATAGAGGCATGCAATGGATGAAGAAATCATGGCTATTGAAAGAAATCAGACTTGGACCCTGACAGATCTACCAGAAGGACACAAAAATATTGGTGTCACGTGGATCTATAAGACAAAGCTGAATGAAGTTGGTAAAGTCAGTAAATATAAGGCTAGATTAGTGGCCAAAGGGTACAAACAAGAATATGGGATTGACTACAAAGAAGTGTTTGCCCTAGTAGCAAAGATGGAAACTATCAGACTTGTACTATCCTTGGCTACCTGAAACCATTGGAAAGTACATCAAATGGATGTGAAGTCAGCATTTTTAAATGGCCAGCTGCAGGAAGAAGTATATGTGGATCAACCACAAGGTTATGTGAAGAATGGAGCAGAAAACAAAGTGTATAGGCTTAACAAAGCCATGTATGGACTCAAGCAAGCCCTAAGGGCATGGTACAACTGTATTGATTCTTATTTTCTGCAAGCTGGTTTCACAAGGTGTCCATATGAACCTACCTTATATGTGAAAGTTAACTCCAATGGAAGGATTCTAATTGCTTGTCTATATGTGGATGGTCTTATTTTTACCATCAGAGAACTCTGCATGATAACTGAGTTTAAGGAAGCAATGAAGACCAAATTCAGCATGACAGACATGGGACTAATGCAATATTTCTTAGGCATTGAAGTTCAGTAGACTGAGTCAAGTATATTTGTTTCTCAAAATAAGTATGTATCTGAAATCCTCAGCAGGTTTGGAATGAAGGACAACAACCCAACACTCACACCGTGTGAAGCTGGTATGAAACTCAGCAAAGAAGGAACATGTGGTAAGGTGAATCTCACCTTATACAAACATATGACAATATGCCTTCTTTATTTGACAGCATCAAGACCCGACATTATGTATGTAGTAAGTGTGGCAAGCAGATACATGGAGTCACCGTCAGCAGATCAAATAAACTATGTGAAGTGAATCCTAAGATACCTAAATGAAACCATCAATCTTGGCATCAAGTATGGTTCAGCAGGGAAGGCTCAGCTGACTGGATTTTCAGACAGTGATTATATAGGAGATGTTTACTATAGGAACAGTACTTCTGGATTTGTGTTTATGTATAAAACAAGTTCTATCAGCTGGTCCTCAAAGAAGCAACCAATAGTCACTCTATCCACAACAAAAGCAGATTTATAGCAACAACACACTGTTCGTGTCAGCTGATCTGGTTAAGAATAATGCTGGAAGTTCTAGGGGTAACTCAGCAGAGTGGGCACATCGTATATTGTGGTAACAGTTCCACCATTAAGTTATCCAAGAATCCAGTCTTACACAACAGAAGCAAGCATATATATATATGTAAAGTACCATTCTAAGAGACCTGTGTGAAGAAGAGATAATTGAGCTGCTGTATTGCAGAAGTGAAGATCAATTGGCTGATATTATGACTAATGGACTCAAGAGGGATCAATTTCTGAAGCTTAGAGACATGCTAGAAATGTGTAAAGTAATCTGAACTGTTAGCTCAGATTAAGGGAATGAATGTTTGAAGAATTATGTTAATTAAGTTTTTATTACCTAAAGCTACTGTAGCCATGTTATTTCCTAATTTTACATGTTTCCCATTACTAGAGTTGTTATTTTTTGTTTTAATCCGTCATCCCATGTTTCCTTATTTATAGAAAGTAGCATCGTGGTTGATTTCTTACTACTTGTATTTATATCCATGTTTTATCAATGAAAGCTTTATGTTTTCCCAAAAAATATCTCTTCCCTAAAAGTAATCAGGATTTGGTTAGGTAGAGTAAGGTATGTAAGGTATTAGGGTGAGGTAGGATTGGGATGTGTGGTAGAGTAGGCTAAAGTAGTGAGGTATGGTAGGGTGTGTAATGAGGTAGGGTATGGCGGGGTGATTGGTAATGAAACTAAAACAGCATTTTTTTTTCATACCATTACTCTGCAGAAATAAACGCAAACACTTGCATTGTCAAAGATAATCAAAGGCCCTATCAGTTCGTTGCTTTCCTCATTCAAGTGTAAGAACCCGGAAACATAGACTGTTGTATCTTGGGAGACGTATTGCTATAAACCGTGTGCACCATAGGCAGGGCAATTATGTCTTAAGGACAGCGCTTAAACTAGCGTCAGTCATAATAAGTTTTCACGTTTATATTTTGCTTTCTGCATATTTTGTTCTATGTGTTGTAGTATCATGAATATGAATAAAGTTTTCATGCTATGTGTTCATCTTTATGATTTATGTTTCTACAAAATCATATTGTTCATCTCTCCGCATATTAGCAAACCGATACACTACTATAATTATTCCAACAATCTTAAGACATAATTTTTGTTCCTGTATGCTAATTTGAACATGTTTATGTGTAGACTTTTGGTAAATTCGTTTTACTTGTTATGTGTTTTTTCTGAAACATGTTCAGTGTTGTATCGGTCTCATTTTTTATGAATCAAAAATAACATCGGGAAATGTTGTAGTAATAGAAACAATTACACAATTTTAGATAATTGGCACGACCAAATACAATTGTTTTCAAGGCTAAAATACTTTGTAATTACTAAGTATTTTCTGAAAACTCAAAGAATAAATATTGGTCCTAAGGTGTTATAGATTACAAATCCGTTTGTATTATTTGTTATAAGTGTCCGTGAATTTTTAAAACAACTTTAGAAAAAGATGAAGCAGAAAATTTGCTTTTGAATGGATGCATATGTGTAAGTAAGATACAACAGCATGTTTATGTGCGAATCTTTCTGTAAATTTATTCTACACCATATGTGTGATCTTATAAATCTTCTAAATTGTGTTGGTATCAATTTTGGAGATGTGAAAAGATCATTCAAAAATCTGCAACATGAAATTGTTGAAAAACTTGATGTTTATGTAAAAATGCAACGTGTTGCCGTGTATACCTTTTCCAAAAATCATGTTAACAACTTGATTTTTGTGTTAACATGGTTTTACCAATATGTGAGTATAGTTTATTGGTAACAAAAATCTGAAATTTGGTTGTAAATTTTGTTGTGCCGAAAAATATAAAAATAGTCACGACTTTCTGGAAAATTGAAAATTTTGCCTGCATTGCTCGTTTCCAAAAAGTTAAAGAATGAAAGTGGTTTATATGGTGCTGTCAATCACAAATATGTTCATATTATAAGTTTAAAGAGTTTGTGAAATTTTAAAACTGCGATGTACCATTATCGGAAAAAATATGCATTACAGAGTCTGTTTTGCAACTTTGATTGTTGATCTTCTGTTTATGAACAGAAATGGAAGGAACATTGGATTCAACAACTCCTATGTCATGTGTGCAACCCGTTTTTGTGTAAGGAACAAATTCGTCTCACCATGAAAAACCAGAGAAGTTCAACGGGCAGAACTTCATGCGATGGCATCAGAAAATGCTATTTTATTTGAAAACTTTTTGTTTGGCAAAATGGTTGACTGAAGATCCTCCTAACATAGAAGAGGGTGAAAACCATAAGACTTCCGTTACAGCATTGGATGCATGGAAACATTCTGATTTTCTATGCAAGAATTATATCGTTAATTGTCTTGACAATACGTTATATACTCTTTATTGTATGAGTAAAAGTGCTAAAGAAATGTGGCAGGCACTTGAAATGAAATAAAATACAGAAGATGCTGGAAAAAAGGAAGTACATTATTGACAGTTTTATGGAATACAAGATGGTGGAATTCATAACCGTTGTTAGCCAAATGGAAGAGTTGCAACTAATTATCTCTGAATGTCAGGAGGAAGGCTTGGTTATTAATGAACCATTCCAAGTCGCTACAATAATTGGGAAAATTCCACCTTCGTGGAGAGATGTCAAGAATTATTTGAAGCACAAAAATAAGGAGATAACGATGAACAAATTGGTGGTAAAGTTGCGTGTTGAAGTGAACAACCGACAACTTGACAGAGGAGGGTACTTTGGACAATCCAAGGCAAATATGGTGGAGTCCAATTCCGGTGCAAATAATGGCAAAAGCCAGAAAAGAAAGTTCAAGGGTGAAAGTTTGAAGGGCAATCAAGAGGCAAAGCAATTCAATTGTATATGCTTTAATTGCGGGAAACAAGGACACCGCAGGAATGAATGCCGAAAGCCTCAGAAAGTTGAACAGACAAATGTGGCAGAAATAGTCACAGACTCTATGGATGAATTTAATCTGTCCACATAATGATTGTATGAACTTGGTGAATGAACTTCTTTTGTTGAATTTAAAATTCAAGTTATGGTTTGTACTAAACAATTTAATTTATACATTCTTATAGATGTGTAATATTTGTATAAATTTGTATGTACTGTATGTAGGTGTTTAAGTAAACACCTTAATGTTATATATGTGTATGTGACATGTTAATACTATGAATATATGTACATATCTTGGAAGTATTATTCATATTATTTATAGACTTGCTTTCGGTTTTGTGTTGTATATTTCAAGATGTGGAGATGAAGTTGTTTATGCGTTTGTTGAGACGCTTAACTCGAAATAGTAAGTTAATCAATTCGTGATGATCAAGAGGTGGAAAAGTGTGATTCAATGTTTAATGACTTTTGTTTTACCAACAACATTCATCAAATTGTTGAACTATACTTACCTTAATCAATTAATGTTGCGAAATGATGATGATTGACTTAAGGTTTACCCAAAACCTGTGAGGGAAGAATATCCTCTTGATTTAAACTTCATCATATTCTTGGAAATGTGGGGGTGATTGGTAAAGGAAATTTACCTAAATAAAATTATATAACGAAAGAAATAAAAAGGGAAGGAGTTGAATCCTTGGAAAGATATTGCAATTCTTGGAAAGATATTTCGTGTGGATCAGATTATATCGCTGTTATTAGCATGCAATAGTCGGTAATTGATAAAACAAGCACACAGCAATATGGAAAATGGTAAGTCGGTCGTAGACACAATACCATTTATTAATTGATCTCTAATGGCTTGATTTCCTCGATTGTTTAAAGTCGAAGGAGAATCTTGCGGATCCGCTTATAAAAAGGTTTAGTTAGAGATCGGGTGTCAAATTTTGACAAACGGAATGGGACTAATGCCTATTACGCATGTTCCCTTATAATGGTAACCCAACCATAGTGACTGGAGATCCCAAGATCATGGTTCAAAAAAAGGACAACTAAGTTATGAGGGACAGTTAGCACTTACCCATTCTGTTAAAACAAAAGTGATGTCTGCTGAAGGGTTCAGGTTAAGCATAAAGATTTTAATGATTCCTATATCTTGGTAAAACCAAGTGGGGTATTACAGAGTACTCTTTATAGGAGGTCACCTATTAAAGGGGAAGTGGGGCCGCTTCTGTGAAAATTTGAAGGCTGAATTCTCCAACACACTTTCTGAAACCAAGGTGTTCCAGGGTCAAAATTGACACAACCATGAGAACTTTGAGAAGGCCAGGGGGTCTATTGTGTGGGTATCATTGTCTAGGCATGCACCCAAGCCTGAGCAGTTCAAGACCTAGTTCACTGCTTAGCCGAGTATGTCCGATGGTATTTTAGTAGGGAAGGTTCAAGGCAGCAAACCACCTCGCCCGATGCAATAGAACGCCATTTTGTTATCTCTACAGAGTCTGCATAGCATATGCATTAATTTTCATTCATGTGGGGGATTGTTGGAACTTTAATGGTAATTTAGCTCAAACCGGGTCTAAGTGTAAGTGCCGAACAGTCCACTTTAGGCTCGATTTTGAATGACTTATGGAATGAATTTCTGAGAGCTAAAACTATTATTGGAAACAACTAAGATAGTAGTTGATGTTAGGCTTTTGAATCACTCGATTCCGATATCGGTGAATGAGAAATTAATGCCTAAAGGTAAAGTAATTTTTGTGGGTGTTATAATGGAAGTGTGTTCCATTTGTCCCACATTGGCAATGAAACTAAAGATGCTCACTATATAAGTGGGAGAGTTTCATAGAAGGGCAAGCCCCAAGGGGCAAGAGAATTTTGTGAAGGAGGGAGGACTTAGATGCTTGGTGGTTCACACGTGCGCACACCGCCGCCAGCTGGCCGGCTTGGCTCGGGCTTTGGGCTTGGCTTGGCTTGGCCCAATATTAATTTTTTGGACCAGCTCAACGAAAATAATTCTGAATAAAATGCCAACAAAAGTAAGAATTAGTTCGAAAGTTGGAAGGCACCAGTTCGGAAAACTGAGTGCATATGTCTGTTCATCAATAGAAAAATGCTTCAATTTCCATTTCTGAACAGATGTAACTCTTTCTTCCGGCGATTTTTGAACAGTTCTTTCTGTTCATTGCCTCCAATCTCTGCCTATATAAACCACACATTTGAATGAAAATAAAATAGCATTTTTTCATACCATTACTCTGCAGAAATAAACACAAACACTTGCATTGTCAGAGATAATCAAATGCCTTATCAGTTCGTTGCTTTCCTCCTTCAAGTGCAAGAACCCGGAAATGTAGACTGTTGTATCTTGAGAGACGTATTGCTATAAACCGTGTGCACCATAGGCGGGGCAATTATGTCTTAAGGACAGAGTTCTAAACTCGCCTCAGTCACAATAAGTTTTCGCTTTTATATTTAGCTTTCTGCATATTTTGTTCTATGTGTTGTAGTATCATGAAATATATGAATAAAGTTTTCATGCTATGTGTTCATCTTTATGATTTATGTTTCTACAAAATCATGTTGCTCATCTCTCAACATATTAGCAAACCGATACACTACTATAATTATTCCAACATTATCGATAATCCCCAACACACCATTTAATAGCTCCCCGACTTATGAGTCCATTCATTGATAACATGCGGGTCTTGGGCCGTTTAAGAGTAGTGCTCATCCATGGGTCCGTAATAGAAGGCTTCTGTTATCATCCATTCAGTTATCCCAGTTTTATTACTCTATGCATATCCCTCGAAGGCTTACATTTTGATGAGCGCTCCATTCATGTGCGTAACATAGGTAGAGTACACGGGACCAGTAATTCATTTCATTCACTCGTTCCACTCACTTAGCCACTTATTATTACATTATAGCTAATTCATTACATTGTCCTTAGTTCATGCATGGATGTATGCTCATATTTTATTTTGGTGATCCCATTTTTATTAATCTATATTATTTCAGTCACTTTCAAGCGAAACATATTATTATTAATGTTGTTTTTATTGTTGTTGTTGTTGTTAGAGAATTTGTAGTAGATATTGTAAATCTTTTAAAAACTCTATTTTAGAGATTTCAACAGGAAAAATAACACAACAATAGATGCTCTTTTTTTTTTTTACTATAAATACAGATTCTGTAAAATTTCTCTTACATCTACCTCATTTATCTAGCTAGATTCAATACATTTTCTTTTATATGTACTGCATTATGTAAAATAGAGAATATGATGTATTTTATCTTGGATAGAGATTCTGTATACTAGAAAAACATTTATTTAAAGCAATCATATCAGATCCTCTTAAAGAATTCTCTATTTTACATTTTTAAATATACTTTCTAGTCTACAGAATCTCTATCTAATATGAAATGCATCATATTCTTTATTTTACATAATGCGGTGAATATAAAGAAATATTTACAGAATCTCGATGAATGCGGTAGATGCAAGGAAATTTTATAGAATCTGTATTTTACAGTAAAAATGAAGCATCTGCTACAGTGGTATTTTTTCTGTTTAAATTTCTAAAAATGAGTTTTTAAAGGGTGTACAGTATCTATTGCAAGTGCTCTTAACACTATAAAATAGAGAATTTGTTAAGAGGATATGATGCTCTTCTTCTTCTTCTTCTTCTTCTTCTTCTGCTTCTGCTCCTCCTCCTCCTCCTCCTCCTCCTCCTCTTCTTCTTCTTCTTCTTCTTCTTCTTCTTCTTCTATACTCTTCTTCTTCTTTTTCTATACTCTTATACAATACATTATAGAACTATAAAAGTATTTCCCGGATATTCTCATAGTTCATTTTCAATTATGCATTTTCTTACAGAGTTCTTGAGCTCTCCCCTTAATTTAAAATTTTTAGAGCAAGAGGTTACATGTCATGAGGAAGTGAGGAGCCATTAGGATAATACTACTACGCCTCACAAATATTGTGACTTAGGACATTTCATTCCTTATGCAATACTTCATTCCTTTTTTGTAGGGGCTGCGTCACCACCGTCCAGACCTTTTACTTTTTAACACTTAGGTAGATGAGAGGTTATTGGTTGTGTTATAACCAAGGTCAGGAAATTTAGAAGCAATAAGATAAAACACAGATGCAATCTAACATAAATAATCACAAAATAGCATAAACAAGAAAAACACAATATTTAACGTGGTTTCCGACGTTGTGCCGACTACTCCAATGATAGAGAAGAGATATTTTACTATGCAATGAAATTCAGACAAATTACACACTTTACACTGATTACAAGACAAGTATTTATAGGTACAGATCCCTAAACCCAAACCGCCATAGGATCTTTGTCTGATATGTCATAAATACCCCAGATGAGGGTCCCACTGTTGACCCAACTCAGCTAACCAATGCCCAAACACAGAATTCAACTGTGTTCAAGAAACCTCAGCAGACCTCAGAAGGCTGGTGACTCCAGAAGAAACTCAACTGACTTTCACAGACTTGAACACACTTACTCAGTTGACCATCACTCAACTGACTTAACGGATTAGTTCCATATGATTAGAGATCAAGTCACTTTGGTGACAAATCTCCACATTGACTTGAACTCTCATTCACAGTCAACCAAATTGCATAAAAAGATGTATTTGTATCAGACGCATTCGTCAATGCTAGGATGCACTTGTACCATATTTCTTCACAGAATCCACTCACCTGACGCCATTAGCTGAGTTTCTGTATTTCCGGATTACAAGCTTTGAATATTCAGCAAGTACAGACACAACTGAAACTTGCTCTGTTGGACCGGTTTAGTAAATATATCAGCATGATTTTCCATGGTGCTGATCTTCTTCACTACAACCCTCTTCTCATTTTTCAGAAACTGATACCTCACAACATATGCTTGGTTCTCTCATGATGACCTGGTCCTTAGCTAGACAAATTGCACTCAAAGTGTCACAATAAATCTCTTCTTGATCCTTAGTAGACCCAAATCACTGACTAGTCCCTTCAACCAAATACCCTATTTGGCTGCTTCAGTAAGAGCCATATATTCTGCCTCAGTAGTTGATAAAGCCACTATGTCCTGAAGAGTTTCTTTCTGTTAGACATATTTTATTTTTAATTATGAGTGTCAGACTAGCTGTTATAGGGCAAAGGCAAACAGATGTCTAGAATGAATGTATGGGTTTACTAGAGTTTTATCCTTGTCTAGGTTTGATCAAGCAAGCACTGTAAAGAGGTCAGCTGACTAGCTCAGCAGACCTATCTAGACTAGGTCTTCAGTAGAGTGTCTAGGACCTGCTGAAGATTGAAGGCATAGGGTTCAAACTCAATACAGAAGGTTGAGGGTTCAAACGCAGTATTGAAGGCTAAGGGTTCAAACTTAGTAATGAAGACTTAAAAGACAAGGATATGGGATAGAATTTAGGTAAGTCTGTGATGGCTTAAACTGATCACATATACCTTGTATTGAATGTCTAAGTTCCCTATAAGGAAATGTGATGAATGAGACTTAGTTATGTATAAAATGGTGTACTCTAACTTCACAAATAAAAGTTAGATTAGAGACAGTCAGCTGAGTGTTCATTCAAGAACACAGCATACCATAAGTCAGCTGACAGAGTGTATACCTCAGCAGACACATGAACCAGACATGAACTGAGTATACATTAATCAGTTTAATCTATTTCAAAATTTGTTTTGGAGGATTTAATTGATAAGGATGAATATCAAGCATTGGATTAATCAGTTAATCAATGCTGGAGATTAAAAGAACGTTGTAAGGAATTCAGAGCCAAATCAAATTGGAATTAAACTATTGGTTGACAGTCTATCTGTCATAAGGACACTGACATACCGACATAGAGTACAACAGAGGGAATTTCAGGGATAATCAGAAAATCCAATAACGGTCAGATTTGAAATTCAAATTCAAGCACAAGATTTTCACCAATAAATAGAGGACCCCTAGAATCATAATACACACAAACTTACAAGCAATCAAAAGCCTTACACCCTGCTGAATTGAGCATACATATTGATACAGTAATTCTTCAAGTGTTACTGCATTCAAGCATCACCTAGTATCTTCACTTGGAGGACGTAAGTGATCGGTCTTCAACTACATGTCCAATCTTACCGGCAGTGTACCGGGTCAAATTGTAGTTTAGTCTGGTGAATCAAGGTCGTATCCCTCAGGGAAATGAAAATATAATTCAAAATGTGGTTAAACACCAATTAGCTGTTATTATCTCAATCTAAGTCGCAATCCTTACCATATAAGGTTATGATATTAATGCTATAAATAATTAGATACATAAATATATATTTAGATATATAGATACCAATATAATTAATATAGATAGTTATATAATAAGAACTAGCCAAGACAATATTATTGAACCATGATCTCTTTTAGTTTAATGGATGTGATCAAACTTCCTGTGTAATTGATTATGTGAAACGGTATACTCCTTAGCTAACAAATTCCCCTCATACAAGTGTACAAATTCATTCTATGTCTCCTCCTTGGTAAAACCTCGATTAAACCTAATGATTTGACATGATAATCTCTCGAGTATAAATATTCTGTCCCTGGATAAGAAAGAGGTTCCGCTTTGTCGACGGCCAATTTTACCTTCCAGTCTTTCTACCCTTTTCTCATACCCTAACGCCTCTCGGTCGGTTCATGATTAGGTTATGTCTCTGTCCATACTCTTGGTTAATTACGCCAATACGGATCATTCAATCAGTTCAAGTAGAAAAAGATTCATCATATTCAATTTTTAATCAAATTTTAACATAGTCATCATCCATTTCCCTAAAAGATCAAAATAGTTCAATTACATGTCTTGGCTAGTTGTATACTTAGCCTATAGTCATTATTAAACTATTATATAGATATTTATATAAACAACTAACATAATAACATTAGAATATTACCGATTACAGTTGTTGAAGTGGGCTTTTTCCTTTGAATGTAACAATAGCTATGAAATCAACAACCTTCAATAATTATTCTAAATATTACAACGATACTAATACTACTTTTGTGGCAGAATGCCTACTGAAATAATATTTACAGAGAGTAGATAAGATAATATATATAGATAGAGATATATATATTGGTAAAGTTTTTTTTCTCTCATAAATGAGGGCTATTTATAGGCAGTATTTTCTGATCCGGCGTGTGCCGGTTTAACCGAATTTGAGTACTCTTTGTCAGCCGCACGTGGAGTAACATGGTTTAATCATCAAATAATCCGGCGTGAACCGGCTTCTTCCGGCCTGCGCCGGATTTAACAAATATCAGCCACTTGATCAGATTTTTATGTTTTTCGATTCCGATTCTTCCACTTTGTATCCCATAATACCTGCATAATTCAAAAACAACAAAACCACATGTAAATCCGATAACAAAAGTTATAAATTATATTACGATATTTATTTGTAACTATTAGATTTTTTTATAAGTTATATTAATACCTTTTAAGATATTAATTAATAATATGTATAAAATGTTATAAATTTTAGTTATAAATTTAACACATATCAACTACTCCCCACTTAGCTTTTGATCGTCCTCGAGCAAAATAAGCGATAATTCATAAAATTACAATGAAAATAATGTAATTGGTTAAATTTGGTTACTAATTTAATAAAGTACTCTGTCAAAATCATAACCATATTATTTTTGTCTTTCTTAAAAATAAAAAGTGTGTATAGCTTATAAAATTAATTATCAAACATTATTTAGATGAAATTTGCCATGCTTTACTTAATAAATATAAAATATTTTTAGAAATACTTCCAATCGCCACTAATGAATATCCGGAATCAAAGACTAGATCAAGTAGTTGGCAAAGTGGCTTGTAACGTTCAGGCTCAGGGTGTTGGCTAACCGAAAGGATAAAAAGGAAAATCAAAAGAGAAAGAGCAAGTCGTACGTACTTATACCTTTAATTCTTGATCAAAAATATCTTTGTTTGGTAACATCCTGATACTGTCTACTAAGCTTGTACCATTGCCTTTAATAACTCTTTTTTCACACACATATATCCAAATGGTTCCCAGTTTTTTTGTTTTTGGTTTTTTGTTTTTTGTTTTTTTTTAAATAACAAACATAATAACCTCAAAATGATAATGTACCAATCTCAACTCGTGCCATCTTAGTTCCGATGTTGTTACCGTTATCTATAAGTACATACTAAACTTGCGGGATTCTAAAGGAATGTAGACCAAACCAGGCTAAGGGTCGGTCATAATGTGGTTAATAATGAATGGCTAATTTCGAGTGGGGTCTGGCCACTCTACACGGCTGAGATGGGAAAACAAATTGGAAATTATGTTTGGGTAGACGAAATTCCGAATATCTTTTTCGCCTAATAAAAAATCAACATTACTATAAGGAGAATCATCACGACCTCCCCAACTCTGAATATTTTTCGATGTATCTTTTCGATGTGAATCTTCACTTTTACTAGTATTTTCACTAGGACCGGGATTGTTCATTGACCATTTGGCTATAGTTAAGTCAAAGTTATGCAAAAAATTATCATCCCTAATCCGATTCCAGATTCATAATTTGCCTTGAAAGAAAGTTTTTCTAAAACATTAATTTATAATTATAAGTATACTTGTCTAATTCCATGAAAAAAACTTATTTGATAAAAAATGTTTTAGTTATACATACTTAGAATTGTATTAAGATAGGCATATATAATATAATTATAATATATCGAGTTTACTTTACCTAATTAGAAACTTATTCTTCCCAAAAAAATATTACCTTTATTGTAATAATTATATATTATCATGTTTATTTCCTAAAGGATAATTAAACTAAGTGTTTGAGTGTTTGATATAATAACTTCATTTTATTTACTAACCTAACTCTACTCCCCACCTGCGAACTGGCATCGTCCCGATGATAAGTGAGTGAAAAAGTTGGGTAGAAAATAGAAGGAATCTTTTTAATTAAGGTGATACGAGTTTGTTTATGAATTAGTTGTTTAGAAAGAGAATAATACGGAAAATCATAACATTCTTGAAAAAAAAACAAACATTAATATTACACAAGAGATAAAGACATAGTTAAACAAAGTTAAGACTCAAAGGATATTTGTAGACTAAAACAACTTAAAAGAAACTTAAAAACTTAAAACATCTTATTTCATCAACTAAACAAGCCACATAAACTCCTGACATTGCACACAGATGAAACTACTCCTCTATTCTTCTGTTGTAGATGAACCACGTGGTACATCTACTGGGAGCAAACATAGAAGAGGTTGACGAGAAGGAAAAATCTCATCCGATCCAGATTCTGGAACTCCAGCAAAACGGACATAGATCCTAGAGATCAACCACGCATAAGGCATCGGTTGACGAAAATTTCGTCTACCGAGTGCAAAGTTGATGGCCGTCTTGTGGATCAGGACTCCCCAGTCAACAATAGCTCCAATCGTAAATGCATAAAGAAGCAACATCTCATCATCAGAAACCTCTGAAAAATCCAGAGTTGGAAAAACTCGTGATTTTATAAAATGTTTCGTGTTTGAAGATGAGAAGCGAGTCAAGTGGACACATCACGATCACGGTTGTAATTTGGAAAGAGAATTTGGAAAGCTTCGGCACACTTATCAATAACACCATTAACAGTGTCCAAATTCCACTGTGATTCGTAATGACTATTTGGGGTAGTCTGGACAGGGGGTATTTGAAAAGCTTGATTAATGATAAAGGGAGTGAATGGTACAATACAACCACGAATACGTACAAAACGAGTAGACTCCACAGAAATAGATTCGGACAAAGCTGCATAAAATTCTCGGATGAGAGTGACATTGACCTTGCCCCTTGGTGTACGAACAAAACGGTCCCACCCACCGCCTTTTATACGCCGAAATCCCCACTCGTTCATTTTCCGAAAGTTAAGACCTTTTTCAAGCAAAATGGGGGACTGACTAAAGTTAGATAAATAACGGTCTTGAGCTGTTTGGTTCGGATAATCATTAGGATTGAAAAATAAGGGTTGATAATCCGGGATTTCCATGTTTGGGTAAAACGGGGGAGAGTAACTGTTAACTGACGGATAAGAATGATTGGACATTTCGTACCGTATTTAACTAAACCGTAGGGGAAAGAGAGGAAGGTGCACCAATTTACAGACTTATGGGGTGCTATTTATAAGGAAAAATTCGAGCAGAAGTGGAAAAGATTTTTTTCTGGGCCATAAATAGATTTTCCGGCATAAACCGGGATGTCCCGGCCTACGCCGGAAAATATTTATTTCCTGCCGAATTAAATACCCTATGATCTAGGCCGTCAGGTCGGTGATAGTCCGGCGTAAACTGGAAGGTACCCGGCATACGCCGGATTCACTATTCACGACAGAGTCTAAATTGTGTGGAAATGGCCAAAAAATTTCAAAATTAAACGTAAATAAAAGACATCACTTATATAAAATTAAAATGTTATAAATTTTTATCAAACAAATTATTACGAAAGGGGGAAATCATGAAAAAGTGCACTAACCACCGAGTGCAGCAAAAATAAACTAAATGTCAAAGTAAAATGCTAGTTCCGAAAATAACAAAGAAAAGGAAATAGTTATAATACTACAAATGTTTTCAAATGATAAAAGTTTAACCAGTTCATTCAAAATCTTCAAAATTCATGTCGTGAGGTGGATTTGGCATAGATTGAGTCGATACTGCTTCAAAGTCGGGAGCTGAAGTCGTGGTATAAAATGGAACTTGTGAGCGCATGGTGGACGTAGCAACCGAACTCTCTAAACCAAGCGATCCAAAACTGTAGTAGTGATCGCTTGAGATCAAGTGAAATCTGCGAATCCTAAAGCAAAGGCAAATGACACACTGAAACATACCACCTGACATACTTTATTGGCCGGAAGTTGTCTGAGTGTAAGAGTGAAAGGTAGGAGGCGATGGAATAGGCTGAATCCAAGCAGGTAAGGTATAGGGGTTTGCCTGGAACTGAGGCAGATCATCAGAAATTTGCTCATAAGCGGGGTCTAGACCTCTCATAAAAGCTCGCTGTCCTCGAACTCCAACTCTAATATCGTTTGCCCACTGTCTGACTCGCTCAAATCCTAACACCATATTAGCCTGACCTCGATTAATTGCATTGAGAATGGCATCAGATTGGTTATCCCTATCCTGACTGTGCACAGGCTGTCTAGAGGAGGAACCGAATAGGGGTGGAATTCGAGTACGAGGGGGTTGCTGACGCTGCTGACGATTAGGATCGTTACAATCAAGTCTACCAGCAGGACGCGAAGCAAGTCTAGGACCTATTATTGGGGCATCAGTAGAGACGATTCTGTCAGCAGGTAGGGCTGGAACTCTAGCCATATGGCACAACGCAGAAATAAGATTTGGAAAAGGCATGTTTCCTTGCGGAATGCGGCCATGAGCAAAATCCCAAACTTTAGTAAAGATCAACTTTCCTAGATTGACTGGAACATCATTAACTATTGCCCAAGCAGTAACTACATCATCTCTGCCATAAGCACTAACATTCGTGGATGGACTGACATTATAGCCCAGAAACTGCTTAATGGCTCTAACATCCTTAATACAACCCCCGTACTGAAACCTATTATCAACCCAAGTTGTAGCTGGATCAAAGGCTTGCTGGGCTTCATAAGCTATCCGTTGCAAAACACTAGGTTGAATCAAATTCCAAACAGAATAGAAATCTTCTTCCTCGGGAACATCAGGAATGGCATAAAAGGCATTAATGACTGACTGTGTGAAAGGAATGGTAGCAGTTCTAAGAGAAACAGATGTGAAAGGGCCATCTTCGACAGGTTCATAAGCAGCGATCACAGAATAAAACTCAGAAACCATGGTGGCATTAACAGGGTCAGCACGCTCGTGGGCAATTTCCATCCACCCTCTACTCTCAAAAATTGCCTTCAATTCAGGTCCTAAGGCAGTAAAATCTATGCCACGCTCTAGTAACACTGAACATTTCGAAAAAATACCTATCAAAAGCGACTACGGCAGCAGGACTAGCAGTGTTTCTAAAGGATATAGCCTCTTCTTCAGGTGTTAGGGGCCTAGGCTCAAGTACAGGTGCTAAAGGTGGTAGGTCGGATTTTCTTTTCTTAGTACCCCTTTTACGAGATGATGATTCAGCCATCTACGAATGTGGTATTAATAACAACACAAATAATGAAAACAACAACAAATTAATATTAATAATAATTAAAACAAAATGATTAAAATGATACAATAAAATTATAAAAAATGATAAATATATAAATTAGATGATTACCTGAATATGTGAGGGATGTAGAAAAATAGCTAGGTGGCCGGAAAAAATGTCAATTCGCCGGAGTTTGTAGTAGAGTCACGAAGCTTTTGAGTTTAATGTATGAAATTGTAGTGTTTGTGGAAGAAGATGTGTTGAAATAAGGAAATTTAGAAGGGAAAAGAAGTAAAATTATGGTGTAAAGAGGTGGGGGAAATTGGGAGGGGAGCGGCGCTGAAGAAAAAAAATGGGGAGAAGAAGAAGAAAGAAAGAACCCGGTAGGGTTATGTCTAATATTATCCGGCGTGGGCCGGTTAAACCCAGTCTGCGCCGGATTATTAAAATTCGTTTTTTTTTATATAAAAGATTTTATAAAATATCATATAGTTTATAAAATGCTTTAAAATATTTATAAATAATAAAGAAAATTTCAAAACTTTCGATAATTACGTCGAATCGAAATTTCTTATCCTTAGATCCTCAAGAGTTCTCTCATAACGTTCTCTCAACCTTTCTCCAAGAAATGAAGCATTTGAATTTTCTCTTTGATCTCCATCGGGATTTTCAGATAACCACCTAATCGTTCCCTTTTTAATGACATTCAAACACTCATCCTGGGATTTGGTTGTGTTTCCCGAACATTTTCCATTGTGTTCACTCTTTCCACAGATTCTACACCTCAGTAGGAACTTTGCCCTTCTTTTCATTGCACTTCTTGATTGTCCATTGCATACTGCTTTTGCTCTAGCTTCGTTTAACAACTTCTTATTCGTTTTAAAAACTAAATTTTCTATTTTAAACGCGACATCTTTATCAAGACCTAATTTAATAAGTAACAGAAAAACTCTCATTCTATCTAGAAAAGACATCCAGTTCTTTAATGTCTATCCGGTAAAGACTAAACTACTTAAAATGCATTTAAGAGGTAAACAAGAAAGATTGTACCTGTAATCGGCTGAGTTTGTAGTTGATAGCAAAACTTTTCTTTTTAATCTGTTGGAGGGTCGCTAAGGTACATAACCTCTCTTGTTAGAGGTATTCCTTCTTCTTTTACGAATAATTTCACTCTGTGGCCATTGGTTATAAAAGTCGTGTTCCCATCGGTTAATTCTACAGCTCCTGACTTGTAGATCTTTGTTACGTTATATGGACCTGTCCATCTTGATTTAAGCTTACCTGGAAACCACTTCATACGTGAATTATATAAGAGTACTTGATCACCGATATGAAACTCACGATGATAGATCCTCTTATCATGGAAAGATTTCGTGCGTTCCTTGTAAATTCGAGCATTTTCATAAGCATCGAGACGAAACTCATCCAGTTCTGTTAACTAAAGTAATCTATGATCACCAACAGCCTTAGGATCAAAATTTAGAAATTTAATAGCCGAAAAGGCTCGGTGTTCCAATTCAACAGGGAGATGACAAGATTTACCAAAAACTAATTTATAGGGAGAACAACCAATTGGTGTTTTAAAGGCTGTTCTGTACGCCCATAATGCATCATCTAGTCTTTTTGCCCCGTTTATACGATTTGACTCAATAGTTTTTTCCACGATCCTTTTTATTTCTCTATTAGATACCTCTACCTGTCCACTAGTTTGCGGATGATATGGTGTACCAAGTTTATGTTTTACACCATATTTCTCAATTATTTTTGTAAATGGACGGTTGCAAAAATGTGATCCTCGGTCACAAATGATAGCCCTAGGAGTGCCAAATCTCGTGAATATATTCTTTTTAAGGAATTTTAACACTACTCTGGAATCATTAGTGGGAAGAGCTTCAGCCTATACCCAATTGGATACATAATCGACCATCACTAAGATGAACTTCTTACCAAATGATGGAGGAAAAGGGCCCATAATATCAATACCCCAGACATCAAACAATTCACACTCCAAAATAGGTTGGAGAGGCATCTCGTGTTTCTTAGAAATGTTTCCCCATTTTTGGCATGATTCACAAAACCGTGCATAGTGGTGTGCATCTTTATAAAGAGTAGGCCAGTAAAAACCACATTGCAAAACTTTGTAAGCGGTTTTCCACCCTCCATGGTGGCCTCCAGCCTCACGATCATGGCAAAAGGATAGGATACTTAAAATCTCATCATTGGGCACGTATTTCCTAATTATGCCATCCGAACACTTTCGAAAAAGATCCGGTTTTTCCCAATAGTAAAATTTTAGATCATAAAAGAACTTCTTTTTACTGCAAGCCATGTCCAATGAGATGGAATATACTCACAGTGAAGTAATTAACAATATTACCGAACCATGGCGAGCTCTCCTTGGGTATTTTACCTGCTTTAACAAGTTGCATTCCTGGAGGAGCATCAACCATGAGGAGTTGTTCATCTGGAAATGAATCTTTGATCTCCTGTCTCCTTCCTTCTTCTTCAATAAACTCCATACGACTCAAATGGTCTGCTACTATGTTCTCACTACCCTTTTTATCTTTAATTTCAATGTCAAACTCTTGGAGTAACAGAATCCATCTAAGAGTACGAGGCTTCGCATCTTTCCTATTTAACAAGTATTTTAATGCTGAATGATCGGTATAAACAATTACTTTAGAACCAATGAGATACGATCGAAATTTGTCTAAAGCAAAGATTACAGCGAGTAGTTCTTTTTCTGTTGTGGTGTAGTGAAGCTGGGCTGTGTTTAAAGTATGGGATGCATAGTAAATTGCCTTAAGTACTTTGTTATGGCGTTGACCTAGAACAGCTCCGACCGCCAGATCACTTGCATCGCACATAAGTTCAAACGGTAAATTCCAATCTGGTGCTACTAGCACTGGTGCCATTACCAATCGTGCCTTCAAAGCTTCAAATGCTTCCATACATTTGTCATCAAACTTAAATGGCACTTCTTTTTCAAGCAAATGACTGAGAGGTTTCGCTATGCGTGAAAAATCTGCAATAAATCTTCTATAGAAACTAGCATGTCCAAGAAATCCTCTCAGAGTTTTCAGATTTACTGGTGGAGGTAACTTTTTAATTACTTCAACTTTGGATTTATCTACCTCAACACCTTATTCAGAAATTCGATGACCTAAAACAATACCATCTGATACCATTAGATGACACTTTTCCCAATTTAATACTAAGTTTGTGTCTTCACAGCGTTTAAGCACACGTTCCAAGTGTAAAAGACATTCTTCAAAAGAATCTCCAAAACGCTTGAAGTCATCCATAAAGATTTCCAAAACTTTTCTACCATATCCGAAAATATTGCCATCATGCATCTCTACAAACGAGTCGGTGCGCGTTATAATCCAAACGGCATTCTTTTATAAGCAAAAGTTCCATATGGACAAGTGAAAGTCGTTTTCTCTGTATCTCCTGCTGCAATAAATATTTGTAAATAACCTGAATAACCATCCAAGAAACAATAAAATTTATGTCCACTTAATCGTTCCAACATTTGTACTATGAATGGAAGTGGATGGTGGTCTTTCTTAGTGTGCTCATTCAGTTTGTGGAAATCAATGCACATTCGATATCCTGTGACTTCCCTTGTTGGAATCCATTCATGCTTATCATTTTCCTTTATCGTGAATCCGCCCTTCTTTGGTACTACTTGGGTGGGACTGACCCATTCGCTGTCTGATATGGGAAAGATTATCCTCATTTCCAGTAGTTTAATAACTTCTTTCTTGATTACTTGTTGCATATTTGGGTTGAGGCGGCGTTGTGGCTGGATACACGGCTTGGCTCCTTCATTCAAGATGATCTTGTGAACACAAATCTCATGACTTATTCCTTGAATATCTGCCACTGTCCATTCAAACGCTTTCTTATGTTGTCTTAACATCCTCAACAATTGATCTTCCTGTGAATTGGTTAATGATGATAAAATAATAACAGGAAGTAATTTATCGGATTCAAGAAAGGCATATTTAAGATTCGAAGGGAGAGGTTTTAATTCCAGATTCCTTGGTGGCTCTTCTACCGAAGGTTTCAATACTGGGCCATCCAGTTCTAAGTCCAAATAACGATGCCATGGTCGTTTCTCAAGAGAACTTCCGGTGTCGAGATAAAAAATGACTTCTTTCATTTCCTGGTTATCTCCTTCATAGATAGATAAGGCTAAACATTCTTATCTTCAAAATTTTGCGATTCATCATAGTTCATATACATAGAAGATACAGTTTCTATGAATGAACATGATTCTTGTGATTTGTATAGATGTTTCATAGCCTTAAAGATATTAAAAGTGACCTCATCTTCATTGACTCTTAAAATTAATTCACCTTTTTGGACATCGATAAGAGTTCTTCCTGTAGCTAGAAATGGTCGACCTAGAATAAGAGGTGCTGAAAATCCTTCTTCCATTTCCATGACTACAAAGTCAACTGGAAAGTAAAACTTATCTATCTTAACCAACACATCTTCGATGACTCCTTTAGGACGTTTAATAGATCTATCTGCCATCTGGAGAGTCATCTCGGTGTTTTTAAGTTTTCCTATTCCGAGTTTCCCATAATCCTCATAAGACATAAGATTAATGCTGGCTCCGAGATCACAGAGTACCTTTTTAAACAAAAAACCCCCAATCTCACATGGGATGGTAAAACTACCTGGGTCTTTTAGTTTAGGAGGAAGCTTGTGTTGTAATACTGCGGAACATTCCTCATTAAGGCAAATGTTTTCATATTCTTCTAAACGTTTTTTGTTTGAGAGAATATCCTTAAGAAACTTGCCATAAGTAGGCATATTGATTAGTGCTTCAATGACATGAATATTGACATTAAGGTGACGAAAAGTATCAAGGAAACGTGCATACTTTTTATCCGTTTTTAACTTTTTAATTTGATCTCTGGGTGGGTAAGGTAAAGACTCATGGTTAATAACTTTAGGGTTTGGAGTCATGCCTTCCTTACCTTTTTCCTTAGATGGTGGTGCTTCCTTAAATGTTTTAGCATTTGGTGGTCGCCATGTGTCATGATCCTGCACTATCTTCTTTGAAATTTATCCCAAGTTCTTCTTTACTTGTTCTGTTGGGGTGTTGCTACTCCCTACTTGGATTGTACTATCAGTAATTTCATCTTTCCTGACATGTTCCTTGAATAAGGTCCGTAGATCGCTAGCCCTTGGATTTTTCAGTATTCTCGGGACTTTGATCCATTCCTCTTCTTCTCTTTCTGTTTCAACATGATTATTACGACTTAAGAAATCATCAATGATTTCTTCTTCCTCTTTACTGAATTCTGGTTCGTCCTTGCTTTCCAAGTCCTTTTCGAATTTATCATCTTCTACTTCATTGTTTCCGAAGTTTTCTACTCCGTTACTTCCACATACCTTTCCACTTTGGGTAATAACAGCATTCACCTCTCTCGGGTTTCTTTCAGTATTAATAGGTAATCCTCCCGGAGGTCTACTGTTCTTTCGTTCTCCTTCTCTACTCAAGTGATCTTCCATATTTCGTACAGATGCCTCTATAGTTCTCATTCTCGTGTCATGTCCACTCATGGATGTTTTTAAAGTACTTATATCCTTAGTGACTGTGCCTATAGAAGTCATCATGGTTTCCATATTCTGAGCTTGGGTAGACATCACTCCCATCATATTTTCCATTAATTTTTCCCACTTATCAACTCCTTCTACGGGCTGAGTTGAGCTTTGAGTAACTGGTATACTTTGAGTGGTGTGTTGTGGGTATTATCTAGGTGGTGATTGATGGTTTTGATTTGAAGAATTTCCCTGGTAACTTTGGTTTTGACTATTAGTATTGTACGAGCTTTTGTACTGAGTTGGATAGGGTAGTTGTCCTTGCTTACTAGGGTTTTCAGACCAACGAAAGGTATGATGGTCTCTTCTAATGGCATTGAATGAGTTTGAGTGGGCATTATTCAAATTCCTATGCTGTTGCAGAAAACTTACTTCTTCCCTTGAGTATTCTTCGGATTATTCTATTCCATTGTCATTATTTCTCTTACCATCATTCGAATATTCATTTGATAACTTTCCTTCTGAGCCAGAATTCTTGTTTCCTTGTAAGCCATCAAACTTTCTACTAAGATTTTCCAGGTGTGCTAAAACTTCTGAGTTTGATGTAGATTCACCTACAAATACTACTTTCCTTGAGTTAGAACCGGTTTCCCACATTCGGTTATTCTTAGAAATTTTTTCAATAGCATCGTAAACAACTTGTGCTTCACTCATCATTAAAGAGCCCCCACATGCATGATCAACATCATCACGTGAGTCCTTTCTTAATTTACGACAGAAAAGTTGAATTTGTATGTCAAGAGAGTAACCATGATCGGGACAAGCTCTTAACAATATTTTAAATCTTTCCCACGCATTTCCAAGTGTTTCCTCGGATCCTTGTCTAAAATTAGCAATTTCGACCTTTAATTCCAAATTCCTACCCGGAGTGAAATATTGTTTTAGAAGCTCAGTTTGAATGTCCTGCCAGCTTGTCAACGAATGATGTGGGAGTGACATAAACCAGTCTCTTGCCCTTCCTTTTAAAGAAAAGGGAAACATTGACATTCTTGTCAATTCACGATGAGCACCTTGGCTTTTGGCCGTGTTACACAATTCTTCAAAAAGATATAGGTGATGATGCGGATCTTCGTCATCTTCACCAAGAAATTGAGCTCTTGTGTCAATCAAACCAAAAAGATGGGATTTTATTTCAAAGTTATTTGCTCCCTCGTTGGGCAAACGAATTGGATTGTTAGTTTCATTCCTTCTCAAGGTCTGATCACAAATAGGTCTTGGGTTTGGTGGGTTATTATGATGGTTATTCTGGTTTCGGTTCTGGTTATTTCGATTATTGGGATTCTGGTTGTTGGGATTTGGTGGCGGAGGAAGATTTTGTAATGGCGGATTAGGATTATTGAGGTTTTGTCCATGTCCTTGGGCATGAGCAAGCCCTTGTTCAGGTGGTGTTTCTTCACCGCCTCGGTCATTTCCGTTACCTCGAGTTGATGATTCTGGGAGATCTGTCTCCAAGATGTCCTTATTTGGTTTGGCCACGCTCTATTTTCTCCTCTTAATCGCCTTTCGTAAGTATTTATATCATGCTTATAAGGAGTAAGTGGGGCCTTACCGCTTCGGGTCATCAACTACAAAAATGGAAAACACACGAAAACAGAAAAAAAAAAAAAAAAAAACTTACCAATGAGGTAAGTACCAAAGAAACAAAAGTAGAAATGAGATTCAAGAAAAGTATTGACTTATTCTCAAGAGTTTTGAGCTAATGCAAGTAGTAACCATAGACATAATGAATTAACGTCGTTTCCCGCAACGGGCGCCAAAAACTTGATCGGTCTTCAACTACATGTCCAATCTTACCGGCAGTGTACCGGGTCAAATTGTAGTTTAGTCTGGTGAATCAAGGTCGTATCCCTCAGGGAAATGAAAATATAATTCAAAATATGGTTAAACACCAATTTGCTGTTATTATCTCAATCTAAGTCGCAATCCTTACCATATAAGGTTATGATATTAATGCTATAAATAATTAGATACATAAATATATATTTGGATATATAGATACCAATATAATTAATATAGATAGTTATATAATAAGAACTAGCCAAGACAATATTATTGAACCATGATCTCTTTTTGTTTAATGGATGTGATCAAACTTCCTGTGTAATTGATTATGTGAAACGGTATACTCCTTAGCTAACAAATTCCCCTCATACAAGTGTACGAATTCATTCTATGCCTCCTCCTTGGTAAAACCTCGATTAAACCTAATGATTTGACATGATAATCTCTCGAGTATAAATTATTCTGTCCCTGGATAAGAAAGAGGGTTCCGTTTGTCAGATGGCCAATTTTACCTTCCAGTCTTTCTACCCTTTTCTCATACCCTAACGTCTCTGGTCAGTTCATGATTAGGTTATGTCTCTGTCCATACTGGTTAATTACGTCAAAACGGACTGCAATCAGTTCAAGTAGAAAAAGATTCATCATATTCAATTTTTAATCAAATTTTAACATAGTCATCATCCATTTCCCTAAAAGATCAAAATAGTTCAATTACATGTCTTGGCTAGTTGTATACTTAGCCTATAGTCATTATTAAACTATTATATAGATATTTATATAAACAACAAACATAATAACATTAGAATATTACCGATTACAGTTGTTGAAGTGGGCTTTTTCCTATGAATGTAACAATAGCTATGAAATCAACAACCTTCAATAATTATTCTAAATATTACAACGATACTAATACTACTTTTGTGGCAGAATGCCTACTGAAATAATATTTACAGAGAGTAGATAAGATAATATATATAGATAGAGATATATATATTGGTACAGCTTTTTTCTCTCATAAATGAGGGCTATTTATAGGCGAGTTTTTACGATCCGGCGTGCGCTGAATCGATCGGCGTCGCCGGTTTAACTGGTTTGAGTACTCTTTGTCACCGCGACGCGTGGAGTAACATGGTTTAATCATCAAATAATCCGGCGTGAACCGGCTTCTTCCGGCCTGCGCCGGATTTAACAAATATCAGCCACTAGATCAGATTTTTATGTTTTTCGATTCCGATTCTTCCACTTTGTATCACATAATACCTGCATAATTCAAAAACAACAAAACCACAGGTAAATCCGATAACAAAAGTTATAAATTTTATTACGATATTTATTTGTAACTATTAGATTTTTTTATAAGTTATATTAATACCTTTTAAGATATTAATTAATAATATGTATAAAATGTTATAAATTTTAGTTATAAATTTAACACATATCAATAAGCTACTGATATTTTCACTCTCTTGATTCAAACCTTTCTTTTGACAAAAAAACACATTAAGACAGAAAACCACTCCTGAGGGGCAAGAATTGTTGTTTTTGTGGTGGAGCTTGTGAAGAGGTAATCCTACCCTTCAAGGACCAGTAGAGTACTTAGGAGCAGCAATCCTTCCTGTTCTTAGTATTTAGTTTGTGAAGCCATAGTTATTGATCAAGGACAAACAACTTAGGGACTTTAGTAACTGCAACCTCAAAAGACTCTAAGGAAAACAGCCGATCCAACAACAGAAAATAACTACCTAGTAATGGAAAACATGTGCAAACTACTCTAGTAGTGGGAAATAAACAAGGCTCACATAACCTTATGTAATAATTAAAACATAATTAATAAAACATAATTAACAATATATTCCAACATTCCTTCCCTTAATATGAGCTGGCAGTTCAGATTACTTCACACATGCCCAGTTTGCCTCTGAGCTTCAAAAATTGATCCCTCTCGAGTCCTTTAGTCATAATATCAGCTATTTGATCATCACTCCTGCAATGCTGCAACTCAATGACCCATTCTTCACATAGGTTTCTCAGAAAGAGATACTTCACATCTATGTGCTTGCTCATGTTGTTTAACACTGGATTCTTGGATAGCTTGATAGTTGAACTGTTATCACAGTTCATAATATTCCCAGTCTGTTGAACTTGACCTATATCTTCCAGCATCCTCCTTAACCATATTAGCTGACATGAATAGTGTGTTGCTGCAACAAATTTTTCTTCAGTTGTGGACAATGTGACTATTGGTTGCTTCTTTGAGGACCAACTGATAGCACTTCTTCCATACATAAACACAAAACCCGAAGTACTCTTCCTGTCATCAATGTCTCCCGCATAATCACTGTCAGAATATCCAGTTAGCTAAGCTTTCTCTGTTGAACCATACTTGATGCCAAGATTGATGGTTCCATTCAAGTATCTTATAATCCTTTTCACATAGTTTAAGTGGTCTGCTGAGGGTGACTCCATGTATCTGCTTGCCACACTTGCAACATACATAATGCCAGGTCTTGTTGCAGTAAAGTATAAAAGACACCCTATCATCTGCTTGTACAAGGTGGAATTCACCTTACCACCTGTTCCTTCTTTGCTAAGTTTCACACCAGTTTCACAAGGTATGAATTCTGGATTGCTATCCTTCATTCCAAACCTGCTGAGTATTTCAGTCACATGCTTCTTTCGGGAGACGAGTATACTTGACTTAGTATGTTGAACCTCAATGCCTAAGAAGTATTGCATTAGTCCTATGTCTGTCATGCTAAATTTGGTCTTCATTGCCTCATTGTACACTGTTATCATGCTGAGTTCACTGCTGGTAAAGATAAGATCATCCACATACAAACAAGCAATTTGTAGCCTTCCCTTGCTGCTAACTTTTACATACAAGGTAGGTTCGTATGGACATCTTGTGGAACCTGCCTTCACAAAATATGTATCAATACAACTTTACCAAGCCCTTGGGGCTTGTTTGAGTCCATATTAGGCATTGATAATCCTATACACTTTGTTTTTTGCTCCAATCTTCACATAACCCTGTGGCTGATCCACATATACTTCCTCTTCCAGCTGACCATTCAAAAATGCTGATTTTACATCCATTTGATGTACTTTCCACCGATTCTGTGCTACCAAGGATAGCATAAGTCTGATAGTATCCATTCTTGCTACTGGGGCAAACACTTCATTGTAGTCAATCCCATACACTTGCTTGTATCCTTTGGCTACTAGTCTAGCCTTATATATGCTGACTTTGCCATCTTCTTTCAATTTTATCTTATAGATCCACTTGACACCAATAGTCTTGTGTCCTTTTGGTAGATCTGTAAGACTCCAAGTCTGATTCCTTTCAATGGTTGTGATTTCTTCATCCATAGCCTGCCTCCATTTTCAGTCTTTTGCTGGTTCCTCATAAGTGATTGGATCATCACTAGAAAATAAAGAATAGTAAGTGGCCTTCTCTGACTATGGTAAACCAGTTACCTCAAAATCTGTCATCCAGCCAGGCCTTTTCTAGTTCTCTGAGGTCTGTCTGCTGAACCCTCAGCTACTATCGACTTGAGTCTGCTGAACATGGGTCTGCTGAACCCTTAGCTGCTGCTGCCAATTCAGTGTCTTGAGTCTGCTGACCCTGAGTCTGCTGAATATCACTCTGCTGATTTTGAGTCTGCTGATCCTGACTCTGTTGGTCCTCAGTAGGCTCTTCATCTATTAGATTCTGGATTGGATGGAACCGGGCATTGTTTGCTTCCTAATCCCAGGTGTTTAGTTCATCAAACACCACATCTCTACTGATCACTATCTTTTTGGCTATAGGATTAAACAACTTGTATGCCTTGGACTTTTCACTGATCCCCAAAACACAAATTGCTCCCCTTTATCATTGGTTTTCTTCCTGTTTGCATCTGGAATATGAGCATAAGCAATGCAACCAAATATCTTAAAATGACTTACATATGGTTTGATTGAGCTCCATGCTTCTTCTGGTGTCTTTTCTTGAACAAAAAAAGTTGGCATCTGTTCAGAATATGCACACTCTAACTTACTCCTCGGGCCAGAATTATTTTAGGGTACATTTCCATAGGCCAAAATGCTTCTTACCATATCTAGAATAGTCCTATTCTTTCTCTCAGATACACCATTTTGCTGTGGTGTATAGTCAACATCAATTCCATTTCGATTCCATTACTGGTACAGAAATCTTCATACTCTGCTGAGCAAAATTCTCCTTCTCTGTCTGTTCTCAGACTCTTGATATACTGACCTGTCTCATTTTCTCTTAACAGTTTGAAGCTCTTGAATGCATTCAGGGCTTCGGATTTTTCTTCCTAGAATTCAACCCAAGTTTTTCTAGATAAATCATCAGTAAATGTGATGAACTACCTGTTACCTCCATTAGATGATGGGTTGAATGGTCATAATGGATGAGTTCCAACACTTGCTTTGCCCTCCAAGACTTTCATTTTGGGAAACGATGCCTATGTTGCTTTCCTTTTGTGCATTCTTCACATATTTGCTAGGGAGTTTGAATTTGTGGAAGTCCTTTAACCATTTCCTTCTGCTAAAGTGTTTTCAAACCACCAAAATTGAGATGTCCATATATGTAATGCCATAGCCAAGATGCATCTTTCAATTCTGCCATAAGACATGCCTGTGGCTCCTTAATTTCCAAAGGAAATAATCTGTTGGCATTCATGGGAACTTTTGCAATGATTCCCTTGCTTGGATCCTTGATTTCACACTCCTTATTCTTCAGAATAATCTCATATCCCTTTTCTTGTAACTATCCAACACTCAGCAGATTGCACTTCAGATCAGGAACATATAAGACACTAGAGATAGTTTCAGATGTCCCATTTTTGGATCTGATACATATATTGCCTTTTCCCTTAACATTGACGGAGGAGTTATCTCCAAACTTCACTTTTGAATGATAAGATTCATCCAAATAAGAGAATGATGCCTTATTACGACACATGTGATTAGTGCATCATGTATCAACATACCATACTTGGGGTGCTGAAGTCTGCTCATGCTGAGTAGTCATTAGTAGAGTCTCATCTTCCTCTTTGTCAGCAAAGTGACTCTTTTGAGTCCCTTTCTCTTGCCTGCTGGCAATTTTATGTAGCATTCTGACCGGTAGTGCCCAAGTTTGTGACACCTAAAGCATTCAACATTCTTTTTCCTTACAGTGCCTCTACCATCTCCATTCTTGGATGCCTAAGAGTTGTCCCTGCTGTCAGAATCTCCGGTAGTTCTCCATCTACCTCTTCCTCTGCCTCTACCCCTGCCTCTATAATTGCTATTATAGGCAGTCGTGTTCAAGGCGTGCTCTTCATTGGATGCTACTGATCCTCTCTTCATCTTTTGTTCATGAACTTGCAAAGAGCTTTAATACATCAAGAGACAAAGCATCAATGTCTTTTGACTCCTCAATGGAGCATACCACATAATCAAATTTTGAGATTAGTGACCTCAAAATTTTCTCCACAACTGCTACATCCTCCATCTTTTCACCAAGAAATCTCATTTTATTGCCGATTTCCATGGTTCTGGCACAATAATTTGAGACAGATTCACCTTCCTTTATTTGTAAGTTTTCAAAATCTCTTCTTAAGGCCTGTAGCTGTGATCTCTTCACTCTGGCGTTTCCTTGGTACTTCCTCATCATTGAATACAATATAACCTTTGATGACTCCTTGCTGAGAATGGTCTCCAAAATACTCTATCTTTTGCTTGAAACATATTGTTCTTGGCCTTCAGATCTTTGAGTTTTTTGCTCTCAAAATCTGCTCTCTGAGCCTCAGTTGGGGGTGGATTTCCTGCTGGTTCAACCACTCATTGCTCAATGATAGTCCATTACTCCTTAGAACACATGAAGTTCTCCATCAACATACTCCAGTGATCATAATGCTATCCATCAAACTTTGGGATAGAAGTTTGAATAAAATTTGTTTCAGCCATGCATCTTTTCTCCAACTGCGGTTGAGAATATAGCTCCGATACCACTGATAACTTTTATGGAAGAGATAGCTTTTTTGGAAAACTTAAGAATTTCATTGATGGATCAAACATATATATACAAGTAGAAAACAACTACTCTCTAGTCCACTTCCTACAAAATAGAAATCATGGGATCATGGCTTGACAACCGAAAATAACTACCTAGTAATGGAAAACATGTGCAAACTACTCTAGTAGTGGGAAATAAACATGTCTCACATAGCCTTAGGTAATAATTAAAACATAATTAACAATATCTTCCAACATGAACAACCCTTACTCATATCTTACAGATTATTAACCGAATTAAGATTTATTACAAATTGTAATTTTTTTTTACTTATTGAGTTCTAGCATTAAAAAAAAGTATTGTATTTTATGAGTTCAACTAGTGTGAAAGAAATGTCTTTGAGAGTGGTCATAGTCAATGATAATCTTTAACATGTCATCAAAGATGTTTCTCTTAAAGAATAACAAAGTCGTTATGTTGAAAAGCATTGAATATATCACACACATTCCGGTCTAACAAATTTATGTAAAACCAAAACTATTCTCATTAATCTCTTAGCTCATTATGTAATTAATTGAAAACAGCTGTACACGTAAACACATGACATCACTCAGCAGCTACTAGTATTAGCTAAATTCCATTGTAACAAGAAATAATCACTATTTAACCCATATGATTAAAGGACAATTATACCACCATTGTATCTGATTGATATCTAAATTTGAACACAAATGAATAAATATTTCATAGATTTTTAGTGATATTTTCTTTTTTGTCACTTAGAGATATTTTCTTAAAATCTCTACATTTGAAATATTAATGTGATTGTTTTGATATATGTTGGTTTTGTTTTGGAGGCGTTGAGACTGGGAAATAGAATGTTGTACTATTTTCTGTACATCTGAATTTTCCAAAGTGAGTTTAATAGATATAGGTTTTAAGGAGTTAAAACTATGTTTCGATGACGCATTGTGTATGGGAGGGTCATGATATGGCGTAGGGATTGTATTTTTATTTCTCATCTATAAAATAAAAAAAATTCCATCAATATATTATATATAGATATTATTAATCCAACAATATGGTACATTGATTGAAATATGTAAAATTGGTCTCATGACTATGTGGAGGTAGAAATTTTGGTTTCATACAATTCCAAATTAGTAAAATTGGTCGTATAACTTTGTGATGATACAAATATTGGCCTCATAAGTTTCCTTTTTTTTTTTTTTTTTTTTTCCTGAATGGGGCCTCATAAGTTTCTAATTTAACAATTTTGATCTAATGAGATGTGCTCTTAAATTGAGATTTTTTTTCTCAATTTATGAGACCTATATTGTTAAATTAGAATCGTATGAGACCGAAATCATCGTCATCCCAAAGTTATGAGACCAATTTTGCTAAATTGGAATGGTATTAGACCAGAATTGATACACATGCAATATTATAGGACCAATTTTGCGATATTCCCTACAATGATGTATTAGATATTCAATTTTGCGATATTCATTCGTGTGATTTTCCCTACAATGATGTGTTAGATATTCATTTCACAAGGGTATATATTAAAGAAACTCAGAAGAATACGTTGATCGAAAAAAAAAACTCTAAATCAAAGGTTTTATTGAACGAATTGTAATGATACTATACCATCCTTTATATAGGATAGAAGTCATAACTCAAAATAAACACAAATAAAGATAAAATTTTATATTATTTTAAGATAAATTTAAATAATAGAACAAATTAATCATTTATTTCAAACACAAACTATATCTAGTCTTGACTATATCATCATTATCTTTTTTTTTTTTTAAATGTCACTCACATCTCTGTGTTCTCTAATACCCTGTCTCAAACTGGTCAGGGTCTGGAGGCTAAGTTTGGTTTGTTGTTATTTTGAAAATGCCCAACAAAATATATATCACCAGCGTATTATTAACAAATAAACTCAGTCTCTCAACCCGGCTTCGTTTTATTTCATTACTCACAGCTACAACAGTCTTTATCGTTGAATTAGGATGTAAATTTATGCTTTCAACTTCATTGTTATACGACTCATCTTATAATTCAATATATATTCATTACATTCTCGTGTTTTTTATGCAATTGTGATATACGTTTGTAATCATTTTACCTCTACACACCGACAAAGGAACGACAACTAGTGATTTGTAAGCATATAACGTATCACTTATACTTAGGAAATTACATATGAATTAAAATATCACATACTTATTATATTCTTAGTAAAACCACTAGAATTGAACAAATACAGGATTCGTGATACAAACAATCCTGCAATTTGAGGGTAAAAATACACATAAAAATGTGGATTTTTAGGGTAGTCACATAAATTACATTTTGCATGACATTTGTATTTCTAGAACGAAATATAGTTTTTCATTGTCACGGTTCAGTATGAAAGTCATACTTGTTTCCAATTTTAACTGGTGTACAGTTAAACGTAAGATTTGACAAGAAAAATCGACAATTAAACCCAATTTAATTCACAAACCACAGCCCCCCCCCCACAAAAAAAAAAACCCAAACAAAAAGACAATTCAACAATTAATCCACTGTCTAAAGAATCTTCTCTCTCTAATATTTTAACCGTTTCAAACATCAAAGGTATCGCATTAATAAAAACATGCAAGATACCAACAAGGTTTCGGCCTAATGGTTGATCATAACCCGACAGTGATCAGCAAGATGCGTGTGTATCTTTTGTTTCCATAAAAATAAAATTAAAAACATCCAAGATATCCTACTTATTGACTTGGGTAATACACGTGACACATAATAATCTAATTTGAATCTTCTAAGTAAAACAAGTCTAACGAGCTCAACGCTATATCAGACCTCAGATATGGCCCGACCTCAGTAAAGCGGTCCTTTTTTTTTGTTGAGAAAAGTAAAGTAGTCTGATCAAGTGAAAAATGCTCCTAAGCCATCAACATGTCATAGGCCGTTATCAAGTTAAAAATGCTCCTAAGCCATCAACATGACATAGGCGGTTCCCTAATTTCTAAACTCAGTTCGACGCATGATACTTATTAGCTCATACCACCGACATGGAGGTCTAGGTACCCATAATTCGGTATAAGTCATGACAAACTTAGACAACGGTTATCCGATCGAAAGAGACTTAAACTCATTATCTCATAACGGTTCAATAATCTACGTATACTGGGCCATGATTGCCCTCATAGCTGCTTCAGACTATTGACCACGTCTTAAATTTCTACACAATCAACTCCCCTATGAGGGAAGCCCTTAAAAGGATCATTTCGTTCAACCTTCAGAACTACGTCAATAGCTTGATCCCTTAAATGAGTACGTACATAGGCAGCCGATCCAACATTGACTCAGCTATAATCAAATACTAAATCCACCGTTCACAATAGTTGGGTTATTATCACAAGCCCAAATACTCGGTTCTTGACCGATTTCAGTTGTTAGCAGTATAATAGTGTGAATACATTTATTACGTGTGAATACATTAATTACGATATATTCTGTAATCATTCTGTATTTAATACTGTGTCTAGATCCTTCCGTTATGTAGCAATTCATGTATTCATTTGAAGTGTGAATAATACAATAATATTTTTCCAATAAATCTGACATGGTATCAGAGCATTGAGAATTCAATCTCTCCCGATCATCCTTTTTTTTTTCTTTTTTGCAAAATCTTTCCCTCCGTCCTCCGTTCTTCTTTCGGCCGCCACCACCCCTTCTTTTCCGGAATTCTTCCACTCGATCTAAATTTTGATGTCGATCTCGATTTCGATTTCAGTCCTCACCAACCCCTGCTGCACCTTCATCTTTGCCTTTATTCAATCCATTTTTCAATCACAAACACCCCATTCTCTTGTTTCTAGCCCATCCCCATCACCACTGTAAACTCTCCCTTCACCTCGATTGCCATCTAGTCGCTGCCCCTATTTACTTTTCTTGCCGCTGTTGTTTCACTTTTCCATTATTTCGGTTGTCTTTTTTTTCTTCTTTTGTTGTGGTCTTCGGCCCAAAAAAAAAAACAAAACAAAACAAAACAAAACAAAAAAAAAAAATGTTGTCTTTCAATGGCGGCTTCACCCATTCATAAAGCTCATTCTCAGCTTTGGCTTTTGGACAGTGGCGCTTCTCATCACATGACAACAGATCTCCAGACTCTCCGCCTTCATACTCTTTATCAAGGCCATGACAACATCCTTATCGGGGACGGCAGTGCACTTTCAATCACTCATGCATGTTCTAATTCCTTACACTGTTCTACTTCTACTTTTACTTTATTAATGTCTTGTGTGTTCCTCGTTTATCTCACAATTTACTCTTTGTGTCTAGATTCTGTGTTGATAACTCTATTACTATTGAATTCCTCCCCGGCTCTTTCATTATGAAGGACCTTCTAACCGGTAAATGTCTTCACCATGGTCTTGCTCACAATGGCATGTATCTTTGGTCATCCGCACTTATTTTAGCCTTTTCAGCCAATAAAACCAACTCATTGACTTGGCACCATCGTTGTGGTCACCCTGCTTCTCCCACCCTGTCCCATATTTTAAACCAACATTCTCTAGCTACTGATCGTCTGCATGATGTTTCTCATTGTGATGCATGTCTCAGTCAAAAGAGTCATCGTTTACCTTTTTTTGTTTCAACCTTGCACTCTTCCCGACCTCTTGAAATATTTTTTCTAATGTACGGACATTGCATGTTTATTCTATGGATGCATATAAGTATTATGTTGTCTTTGTTGATCATTTTACCCATTACACTTGGCTATATCCTCTTAAACGCAAGTCTGATGTTCTCACGATTTTTCCTCGATTTAAAACCTTGGTTGAGAAACAATTTGATACAGTCATTAAAATACTCTACACAGATAATGGAACCGAATATATTTATCTTCGTCATTTTCTTTTTGATCATGGTATTGCTCACCACACCTCCCCTCCTCACACACCTCAACATAATGGTCTGACAGAACGCCGTCACCTACACATTATGGAAAAGGGCCTCACTCTTCTCTCTTACTGGACTTAAGCCTTCTCTTTTGCGGTTTACCTAATTAATCGGATGCCTACTCCGGTCCTCTCTATGCTCCCCCCTTATGAAAAGTTGTTTCACCAATCCCCCAATTATTCCAAACTCTGAGTCTTCAGGTGCTTATGTTACCCCTGGTTACACCCTTACACCCAACACAAACTTAAAACAAATTCCCTCCCCTGTATCTTCCTCGGCTCCTCCTTAATTCAAAGTGTATCTATGCCTTCATCTTGAATCCAATCGCTTGTATGTTTCCCGTGATGTGAAGTTTGTCGAAACGGTTTTTCCTGATCACACCCCACACCTTCTGATCCCGTCATATACTCCCATGATTCATGGCTTTCTGGTCTCCTCTCTGCCCTCTCTGGCCCTATCCTTGTCCCTTCTCCACCAGCCCTCTCTGAATCTGCCCATCTGCTGAGCCCACATCTCCGTCTACCTCTACCGAATCCTCATCTCCCAACTCTTCCTTTCCTTCCGATCCTTCTTCCTCCTCTTCTTCTTCCCCGTCCTCCCCGCCTCCTCCCTCTCATCATATGACCACTCGAGATCGCAACAACATATTCAAACCCCGCCAAATCCTCAACCTAAACTCACAGATGGATTCAAAATACTCTGATACTGAACCTTCTACTTACAAATAGACTCTTCAGTCTCCACATTGGCGCCCTGCAATGTCTAATGAATTTAATGCTTTGGTTACTAATGGTACTTTGTCTTTGGTTCCTTGCCCTTCGCAGGTTAATCTGGTTGACAACAAATGGGTTTTCCGTATTAAACGCAAAGTTGACGGTTCCGTTGATCGCTACAAGGCTCGGTTAGATGCTAAGGGCTTAACCCTACGCCCTAGTGTGGATTACTTTGAGACTTTTAGCCTAGTTGTAAAACCACAATTCGTCTTGTTCTATCTCTGGCTCTTTCTCATGGGTGGACCATTCGCCAACTAGTTGTTAATAACGCCTTCTTGCAGGGTACTTTGACTGAGCATGTTCTTATGACCTAACCCCCGGGTTTTATTGATTTTGACCATCCTGACTATGTATGTCAGCTCCACAAGGCTATCTATGGTCCCAAACAGGCTCCTCGTGCTTGGTATTCAGAGTTGAAAAAGTTTCTGTTATGACTTAGGTTTTCCGATTCCGCTGCTGATTCCTCCTTGTTTGTCCTCTCTGCATCACCCATATTCCTGGTTGTTTTGGTTTATGTTGATGATATCATAGTCACTGGTGTTGACTCTACTGCAGTTTCGGTCTTTGTGGATCGTTTGGGTTCTCATTTTTCTATCAAAGATTTGGGATCTCTTTCTTATTTTCTAGGAGTTGAGGTTGAATCCACTACCTCTGGTCTTCTTCTTCATCAGCACAAATATGTTCTCGACTTACTCAGGAAGTTCAATACGCTTGATGCTAAATTTGTTCTGACCCCCTTGCTTCCTGATGCCATTAAGCTTATGCTTCAACCTCCTGACGCTTATGATAAACCATCTGCTTATTGTCAGCTTCTTGGGAGTCATCAGTACTTGCTCTTCACCCATCATGACCTGTCCTTTGTTGTAAATAAACTCTCTCAGTATATGCATGCCCTTACAGTTCAGCATTGGGCTCTTGCCAAACGTCTTCTTTGATATTTTGCTGGGTCTACTCGCCGTGGTTTGCCTCTGTATCGTTCTTCTTTGATAGTGATTCATGCCTTTTCTGATGCATACTGGGGTGGAAACAAAGAAGACTATTCCTCCACCAGTGGTTATTTAGTTTTTCTGGGTCGCAATCTTATTTCCTGGAGTTCTAAAAAGCAAAATTCTATTGCTCGTTCTTCGTCTGAAGCAGAGTATCATTTAGTTGCGTCCACTACTGCTGAGTTTAATTGGGTCACTTACTTATTGTAGTCCCTCGGCTTTAGAGCATCTACGCAGGTTCCCACTATTTTTTTGTGATAATATTGGTGCTACCCAGCTCAGTGCAAATTCTATTTTTCATTCTCGTATGAAGCATATCACCATTGACTTTCATTTCATTCAGGATCAAGTCCAGCAACGTCAGTTACGAGTTACTCAAGTTGCCAGTGTTGATCAGTTAGCAGATGCCTTAACCTAGCCGTTGCCTTGTATGCCCTTTTAGCATTTATGTTCCAAGCTTGGCCTAATCTCCGATCGTCCAGCTTGAGGGGGCGTGTTAGCAGTATAATAGTGAATACATTCATTACGTGTGAATACATTAATTACGATATATTTTGTAATCATTCTGTAATTAATATTGTGTCTAGATCCTTCCATTGAGCCCTATATATGTAACAATTCTTATATTCATTTGAAGTGTGAATAATAAAATAATATTTTACCAATAAATCTGTTATCAGTGGTAAAGATTTTGAGCATCGTCACCTATGAAAAGAAAATCGCTACAAGTTAAATCACACTAAAAGATTGGACAATGAAATTTAATATTTAAAAATCTTTGAAATCCGAAAGAATAATGATACGTGTATCTGCATCACC
Source organism: Gentiana macrophylla (assembly GCA_026214975.1). Taxonomy (NCBI): domain Eukaryota; kingdom Viridiplantae; phylum Streptophyta; class Magnoliopsida; order Gentianales; family Gentianaceae; genus Gentiana; species Gentiana macrophylla. The sequence continues at coordinate 15,883,632 of CM047808.1, read as the reverse complement.
TCACCGTTCCTTTTTTATTTTCAAAGAAAATTAAAAATAAAAATAAAAATATATAAACACTCACAACCATGAGATGATGTTAGGTGTAAATTTTATAGAAAATTAGGTAAAAAGACACATTTTAAAATACTTTTAAATAATAGGACACCCAAATATTTGTAATATGGAGAATGACAACTTCTATACATTTTATAGCCAAAAGGACAAAGAAAAATAAAAAAATAAAAACCCCGACCCACGCGCCTAGCTGCTGGACCTGCTCTTTTTTTTCTCTTTCCACACCCATTTTCAAGCATTATATCTTTTGATTTAGATTTCAGAATGTGATGAAAATTTCACTGAATTTTTTATTTTTTCATGCTATTCGTTTTGAGATTTGGTTCGATATAATTACATCGTATTTCGTGAGATTCACAGTCGAAATTCACTCGGTGAATTCTGAAAAACAGTGAATTTCGAAATTGAATTTTGAATAATAATGAATTTCCATAGCAGATTTTTGAAAATTACGTCGGAATATGGTGAATGTGGTTTTAAAATAAAGAGAATGAAAAAAATAAAAAATTTGATGAAAGAATTTCCAAATTTAGTGTTCTAGATTGAGAAATTTAAGTGTTTAACCTCTCAAAAAAAAAAAAAAAAGTGTTTAAAAAAATAGATGAGAGAAAGTGTGTTGGTTATTTTTTTTGGGGAAGGAATGCGTCCGGAATTTATGAAAAAAAATTAATTTTATTCTTTATGTAAAAGTGTTGAAAAGTTGTTCTATTCCCTTTTTGATGTATTTTTATGTAGATTTTTTATAACTATTGGACGGTCCATGCAATCAATATAAATTACCCTAGACAAAAAGAAGTTTATGAAAATTGAAAAAAAAATAATTATAGATAAAATGTTTATAAAATAAACTGAAGATGTCACTGTGATAAACATTGAATATATGCCAGTGTTGATCAAGTAATTAGATTTATACAGGGTCATTTAATGAAACCGACCATTCACATGAACATGACATAACCAGATAGTTGACAATGAGAAAGACGGAGCCATGTTTACAAGTTCGTTAACCTTTTGCCGGCACATTTATATGATTGAATGGCCAAATAGGAGTATTTGGACTATATGCTATTCTCTTGGGCAAAGGACAAAGCAGTCTCACCAAATTTGTTTAGATACATTCACGTTTTAGTGGGGGCAAATTCCCACATATAGCCTACATTCATGGCACTTTTGGCCTGAATAAATGCATCTTTTGTGTAATGCTACTATCTACTTTTTATTTTATTTTAATTTATTTTGGGAAAATTTGATAAATTTTATTATAAAAAAAAAGTTATCCGTTTTTACTATCTTTTCCTGCCCTCATCGAAACTAACGTCATCAATACATCAATACATGAACATGCCTTCTTCAAAATTCTGGTTGGGCAAACACAATATGGAAAAATCAAAATTTTTGTCGGGCAAACCTAGTATGGGAAAATTCGGGTGTTAGGGAACGAGTACATCACTTTGATGAGATCTATAACAATCTTTATAAGATATAAGACATCAGATACATGATAATCTAACCGTTTAAATAATGTCTCATTTATTAATTCATACGACTACATTAAGAATTTAACCATGTTTTATGAATTGTGCTCTCATAAACCATAATCAACATTATCATTTCTCTATCATGATTTAAAAATAAGAACGTTATTATATACAATAATAAATTGGATTATCGAATAAACAAATATATAACAACAATATGTGCTATTTCTTTTATGTACAAATATAAATGCATAGTAATAATGATCCGATCCAGTCGAATGCGGTCTAACCGGATTGGGTTTAGGGCACTACGATAAAATCTCTCACTTGTTCTAAAGCCAATCACTCATACACATAAGAACAAGTTGAAACACAAGACTCTCGTGAAATACTTTCAAATAACCTCAAGAGTAAACGGATTAACATCCACGAGGGCTCGGTCTATTTTTATATCTTGTATCTCCAGATGATCTAATCAAATGGGAATGGCCTAACACACAAACCTGGATCCTTCATGAGACTTTGGTCCTTGCAAGAGCAATGAATCCACAAGTATATCAATATATAGCTACGTGGAATAACCACACAAGGTTTGGTGATGAACCACCAAGATCCATACATTACTTCTGTTGCTCCACTAGGGCCGCAATGTGTCTAAGCTCAGTTGTAGAATCTGTAGTGATTTCTTTTTTAGAACACTTCCACCTCACTACCACTAATTAATGTGGTAACAAACCCAGACATTGATTCATACTGTCTTCATAAGACTTAGGGTATTCATATGTATATCTACGTCTCTCCAATTCCAAGCTCCATCAAACTAAGAACACAACCTTAACAGAGTAAGGACATTCTCTATATTTTTTTCAGAATATCTTTCGTACTTACTCATCACTCTTCAGAGAGTATGAAACATCTGGTCAAATCCACAACATAGCAATTATGATGGATCCTATTGAATTAACACAAGGAATCTTTCCTTAAATATTATCTCTCCACATTTGTTTTAAGACTAATATCCATAGATAGACAGATCTCAATACTACTGGGTGACAACCACTCTTGATCGTTATGAGTTCCACAAGGTTTTCACCATGTAACATTCCTTCATGAACTTATCTTTATTGGTAATCATATTACCATCCATGTCACTCTTTCATAAAGACTTGTTACACCTATCAGAGACATTACCTTATGGTAATCCAACTAAGTTCGGAACCTGGTTGTCATACATGGAATATACTTCATATATCATGGATCCAATCCATATCTCATTATCTTGATTAAATATTCCTGCATAAGTCACGAGATCTACATTCTCCAATGTGACAACACTAATGACCTTTCCAGGCTTATAGTGATCTTTAAACTCATAAATTACCCGTCTACGCTTAGCAGTGTTCTACACCTCTTCGCCATGTCATGTTTGCTACTGTTACATTTTATGTCGTCATTCGTGTTAAGACTAGCCGTGAATATCTAAGGAATTTCATTTTTCTAGATTTTTCTTTAATGAAGGAATTTATTCAGACCTATGACAAACTTTGTTTACAAATGAAATTATCGCTTTTGTTAAGTGTGTGGAACCAAAATCCCACATTGATAATTTAGTTTAATGGTGGCCTTTGATTCTCATATAAATAAGAAATTTTGTCTTTTTTATTCGATGTACAATTAAGATGTATCTTTTATGATAAACTCTATTGTTTTAGTCCAATGTTTGGGCTATTGTTAGTTGAGCTTCAGAAGAGTTTTTATATTCTCTATTATAGTGATATTTGTTCCTATGCCCGTGGATGTAGGTTAGTTGACTGAATCACGTTAAATTTGGTGTTTTGTCTTTTTCCTTCCGTTGTTTATTTTGTGTTACCGTCGTTAAAAGCTATCTCTCAGGGTTTTTTCCTAACAAACTGGTACCAGAGTCGAGGTTTTCGGAGCTTTGAAAAAGCCATAATGACGGCAAATAAGTATTACCGTCGTTAAGGGCTATCACTCGGGTTTTTTTCCTGACAAACTGGTATCAAAGCCGACGCTTCCGGAGCTTTCAAAATTAGCCATCATGACACATCCTGACAAACTGCAATTTATTATTGTGGGTTTTTGTCTCAATGTGGATATTTTTTGAAGTGTTTGAAAATAACATCCCACATTGATCATTTAGTTTAGTGGTGGCCTTTGGTTCTCATTTAAATAAGGTCTTTTGTCGTCCGTCTTTTGTATTAGATGCAAAATTAAATTGTATCACTTATATATGATAAACTTTATTGCCTTAACCCAATGTTTGAGCTATTGTTGTAAAGTCTCACATCGATAAAGTAGTAGAATGCTCATTCTCATATAAGTGTGAGACATAAAAGTTTTGTCAACTCGGGTTAGCCCTTTTAGACCAAGTGATCGAAACTTTCCTAGGGTTCCAATCTCACCGACAGTGTACCGGGTCAATTGTAGTCTAGTACGGTGGTCAAGGTCGTATCCCACAAGGATATGAGGTCAAACACCAATTAGTTATTATTATCTTGATCCGAGTCGCAAGTTTTAACATAAGAGTAACGATTTTACGTCACTAATAAAATTAACGATTAATAATAAAGATACTAACCAAGACAATTTAATTGAACAACAGTCTTTTAGTTTTATGGATGTGATCAATCGGCCTATTAAGGGTATCCAATTGTGTGAAACGGTGTACTCCTATTGTAACAATTTCCCCTCATACGAGTGTACGAAATTGTTCTATGCCTCCTCATTGGTTTAAGAGCCCTAAACTTAATGATTTGACATCATAAAATCACAAGTACAAACTAGTTCATTCCCGGATAAGAAATTGAACTCCGATAACGGTCAACTTTACCTTCCGGTTTTTCTACCTCGTTCTCAAACCTAATATCTTCTTTCGGTATCCATTAAGTGTGTGTGTGCTAATATTGGTAATTACTCCTACACAAGCTAACAATCAATACAAGTAGAAAAAGCTTCAACACAATCGAAAATAAAATATACAATACATAATCATCATCCGATCAACCAAATGAGATCAAAATAGTTCAATTACATGTCTTGGCTAGTTACAGGTCTAGCCTCTCATTATACGAATACTAACATAATTAATTTAGCATTCATGGTAATCAGATTATCAATACAAAATAAAACTAGAATATTATGTTACCGATTACAACCGATGAGTATGCAATGGCAAGCTTGCTTCCATCTCTGGTGAGCATCCATGGAGTTTGAACCAAAAGCTTAATTTTTTTCCCACTCAAACCTTCCACAAGCTTGAGCTAAATATTCTAAGAATTTAAGTTGTGATGAACTAGCTAATAATGGAATTATATTTTTGGCTCTAATAGCCTTTAAGTGATTGTGCCTGCAAGCTCTTACCTTCTTCCTCTCTTTTTTTTTTCATTCGTTGATATATATATATATATATATATATATATATATATATATATATATATATATATATATATATATATATATATATATATATATATATATCCAACTCTCTTAACATGGCTAGTTGAAATAGTGCTGGAGGGGTCCATTTCCGTTTAAACTGACTTTTCCGGTCTGCAGACCGGTCACATCATCAGTAGTTAGCTATCAAACTTAATAAATTGCCCGATCTTGCTAAATCTTGATATATTCCGGCGTAGACCGGGATTCTTCCGATCTGTGCACCAGGTCTTAATCTTGTCAACTTCTAATTTTTATGTATCATGTAACGAAATTTTTAATATGATTATTTTGATAATTATATTTCCGTATCTATCGAGCTTTATGTCACGACCCTAAGGTGTCACCACGTGTCGTCCATCGTGGTCTTGGTCAATCTATAATCCTACAGTAAATCACAAAAATACCAAGTGTAAACCCGACATGACGCTACGGTTACTAAACCGGTACAAAACCTATCAAAATATGATATTTTATTTAATAATTACTATCTACACATTTGGATGAAACTAAGCAATTGATGACTAGAATTGGTACAATAATACTCAAAGTGGTATCAGAAATGGGGTAAAATATCATAATAATGACGACACTTTGTCTCTCATCACCAAGCGATGACAGCGGTCTAAGCAGTTGACAAAGCCATTTATGACCCATTTAAGCGCTACTGGCCCGGGTGCAGAGGCGTTCTGAGAATGGTATCGAGCCGACTATCGAGGCGAAATATCGTTGCACCGTATAATAAGACGGTGTAAGGATGGCCTTTTAGTTACCTCCGTAGGGACGATTCGAAACGATCTTGGGCGTCCCGGCGAGGACGTTAGTCCTTATAAGGGGGGAGAATGTAAAGTCCAACATCGGTAAGTAGTACAATGCTCACTCTCATATAATTATGAGACATAAAAGTCTTGTCAACTCGGGTTAGCCCTTTTGGACCAAGTGAGGACGGCGGTCCTAGCAGATTGATCGGACCATTTATGCACATTTAAGACTACTGATTACACTGGGTGCAGGGCGTTATAATTGTTATTTGGGTTTCAGAGGAGTGGTCTCTTCTTCTTTTTTTTTTCTTTTTTTTTTTTTGTATTCTTCACTATAGTAATATTTGTTCAGATGAGTGTTTTTTTTTTTTTTTTTTTTTTTTCGTATTCTCCACTATAGTGATATTTGTTCATTTTGCTTGTGGCTGTAGGTCATTGACCGAACCACGTTAAGTTTTATGTTTTGTGTTTTTTCTTTCATTGTTTGTTTTATGTTACCATCATTAAGGGCAATCGTTCGAAGTTTCTTCCTAACAACTTTTTCGTTAACATGAAGAAAAAATTAATGGTATCAAAGTTATTATCTGAAGGTTAAGACAAATATATATTTTTTTTAAATGAATTAATAAGATAAAGTTAATGCTATCAAAGTTATTATCTGAAGATTAAGACATTCTTTTACGTGTAATTCTTTTTACCTTTAAGACATCAAGTCATCCCCTCAACTGCCTTTAGGAATCGGATAAACACGATTGCGTCCTCGTTCTTTTATGTACAGGCCATTAATTAAGTTAATTTTGGTCGGGCATAAAAATTAATAAAGTGAAAAAATATTAACGGTTTAAGAATAAGTACATTAAACTAATAATCATTGAGAAATCTAAACTAATAATCTTTATATGTATGTATAATTAAGTTTTCTATTCAATGGTAAAGTAACAAGAGATGAAATATATATTCATTTTTCAATATTATGAAAATCTCATTTCCTTTTTTCCAAACATGAAAACAGCCCCTACAATACCGTAGGATCATTTGCAAATGTAAAACATAAAAAACAACGCGTTTTATGTAGAAATGTATATAGTTACGTTTCAATGACGGTTAATGATAATAGAATCAAATCGAATGAAAATTTTAGTTTGTAAATATCTAAAACCGTACCGAACTGTTTGCTTTAGGTAATCGAATTGAACCGAACCGAAATATACAATTCGGTTCGGTTCGGTTATCCAAAAAATGAAATAAAATTAACAATTCTATTCGGTTATAAACAGTTCGATTAACGATTCGGATAACGGATCGGTAATATAAACAAATTTTATAAAATAGAATATAATATTTTTGCTCTGAAAACTAATTATACATGTTGTATATAAACGGTTCTTAGGCAGCTTAGAGAAGTTGGGTAGTAAACAATAGGACAAAAGAATATGTGATGACCCTAAAAAATTATTTGGTGCAACCAAAGTGTTGAACTATCATCTCTCTCAAAAACTTAATCTGATGGGAAGTTAGATAATATTTTATATATTCAACACGTTCCTATGGGCCTATTATATTTTTAGATCGAGAGACCCACCTGTTTTTTTTTTGTTTGTTTGTTTCGGTGACTATGCTTGAAGCGCGGTTTGAACCATGGACCTCTCGCTTTGATACCATATTGAACTACCATTTCTTCCAAAAGCTTAAGCTGGTGGGAAGGTAGATAACATTTTATATATTCAACACTAGGAGATTGAGTACTCTGTCGGTTGTCCAATAAGCAACTCATTCGAGATCCTATCTATGCCTTTGACATAGAAGTGTGCTCAATTAACCTCCCTGGGTATAGATAGTCAAAATTCTAACCCAGCCGAGCTTCAAAACATGAATTTAGATCGCCCAAACGCTCGGTTCACTGGTTACGTTTCTGATCGGGACACCAAGGTGAAAGAAACATTGACTCTCGTCTCTCGCTAAGAAAGTAGCTCAATATAGGAAGAAAAAAACAGATTTTCGATCTCAGGTTTTATTTTCTTTTGTTTTACCTAAAGCTAGAAACTCGGCTATTGTGAGTTTCACTATGTTTTTCGTTGAATAAAACATTATTTGAAAAAAAACAAATAAAACATGTTGTATATATATAAACGGTACGGATGCGGTTTTTTTGTTTGTTACGGTTTCAATTTGGTTTTTAATTCAGTTCGGTTACGATTAATTTGTAGCGTGAACCGAAACCAAACTGAAAACAAGTACTAACCGAACCGAATCGAACCATATCCGTGTGCAGCCTTAGGTTTATGCCTTTAAACAGGAGCCTACAGTATTGTGGGGATCAGGGCTCACCCCCCCTCCCCCCCCCCCCCCCTCCTCCCTCCTCGATCTCCCTCAGGAAAAAAAAAAGGGAGTGATTTAAAAGGACAAAAAAAAGAGGGGTAAAATGAGAATCGAGCAAGAAAAATATAAATTGGGTGATAATGATAAATCCAATGTTCAGAATCTCAAATCAATCAACTGTTTGTTGCAAATCAATCGACTCCAAATCCAATGTTTTACTATTACAGTGGAATAATGTAATGTTCTTTTTACCCGAAAAAGAATTTCACTGTCTTTTTTTGCATATTTTTATGTTCAATTTGTGTTTTTTAACAATAAACCATAAAAAAAAAATCAGATAATAACAAAGAGAAGAGAGAGGGTGGTATATAATGATCATTTACTTAATGTACTAAATCAAATTTGTAACAACTTCTTGAAAACATACCAAAAACAGACGAATTCCAAATTTTTTTTTTTTGGGGTTAAAAAACAGACGAATTCCTAAAAAGTGCATTAAACAATTTCATAATGCGTAGAAATATGACGTGGGAAAGCATGCTTAAATGACGTTATCGTATCTCAACAAATTATTTTCCTCTTCTTTAAGACTTTCATAAAACATTTAGTTGATAAAAACCGCTCATAATATTAAAATGTTGTTAAATTACCATTTAGTAAATTAATTGAAAGCAGAAATTGCGCATTACATTCAACTCATTTCTAATTCTACGGTAAATTCAGCAAATCCCGCAATAACAATTCACTGACTAGAAATGTACACAAGTACAATTATCGGTAGAATTCATGTAAATGAAAATTTCTCTAGTTGTTTCTACCGTCCTGTTCATAGAAACGCGTTGGGGTTTTCCAAAAAGAATAAAAAAAATCTTAATAAATATAACAATTTTCAAACTATATTCAATAAATAAATCTTAATCAAAGTTTATAAAGATAATTAGGGATAAATACACAATCCTAATATTTTTAAGAATACATGTATTACATATTTTTTTATAAAGGTAAGGACAACTACATATTTTTTATAATGAGAAGACAATCGCGTAATTTTATAAGCGTAAGACAAATAGTGAACCCGAAAATCGGTGAATCCCGAAAATCAAATGACTTTCGACGATAACGAATTTTGAAAATCGATTAATTTCGTGAATGAATTTAAAAAGTGAATTTCGACAGTGGATAAATAGTTTTGTCCTTAATGCAAAAGTTTCAAAAGACTGTCATTCTACTCAATTGATGAAATATTTATGTCATTCTCCTTCATTCCTCCAAGTTTTTAACACAATAAAGATAAAGTCTAAGCCAATTAAGTTTGGCCTAGCTAGTGGCCAAAGCTTAGGCCTCAAGACCAATGGGTTACGGGTTACTGGGTTACAACTCAAAAAAAGCATGTGTGATCAAAATATACATAATTAACACAATTTCTGGGAAATTGTATAATACTGGCGTTGTATGATGGTTTTATCAGTGGCAAGAACATTCAATCATTCATTTCTAACCTCTCACACACGATAAAAAGTGTATTATGTGAAAGTGAGGAAAATGGATGGCTCTAAAGATGCTTTCTTTGCACAATCTTCCTACAAACTGCTATACACCATAAAATCTCTCAATTTCTCAAGGGTGATCAGAGAACCAATTAACCAGTAACCAAACCGATAACCCTACCATTCTAACCAGACCATGCTGGGAAATCGGCGGATATCTTTGGATATATCATTTTGGGGAAATTTCAACCATTGAAACTAGATAATTCATTGATGATTTGTGGTTGTGTCTTTCAGACTGTCTACGTATCTAAAGTGTGTGAAATCAAGTCAATAATGTAGTTCTTGTATAAAGGACAAGGGTCCTTTACGTAGACATCCCTCGTGGGGGAGTTAATGCCTGAATCCCTGATTTCGGGGCATGTGAGTAAGGGCCATAATGATGTCAATCATGGGGCAATTATACTTAAATCGCGGGATTCCATCACTTTGCTAGTTTGATTTCTCCCAAAGGATCCAATTACTAGACTACCGTACCCGACGATTTTCTAATCATCGCCAATTGGCCTTAGAAAGAGCCCCAAATTCTTGTAGTCTAATAGTCTGGATCAAATCATGACTCATAGAAAAACAATAAAGATTGATAAAGATGGCAAAGCGCAAAGGCCGGAAAAGATAAAGTTATCAACCCATAAGATGATGACGACACAAAAGGACTCATGAGAGTGAGGAAAAATAAAATCCGTAGAGAAGACGTCCAACCGGCATAGGATGTCGTGGGAACTTCAATTCCTTAACATGCGACAGATATTAAGACGGCTCAAGTCTTGCTACAGATGGCCCAACAACTTATGGGCAACCACCCAGTGATGTTCGTGGCTCTTAAGGAGCAAGTCGGAAAGGAGAAGGGACCACAGCTTCCAGATACACCAAAATGGCTAGCTAGTATTTCCAAATCCCAAAAAAATAGAAATTGAGATCTATAGCAGGATGCAGAAAGAAGGCGAAACTTCCTTCCACATAGAGGTGCGCCGGACTATTAGGAGTGAGGTAGAAAAAGATTCAAACCACAAAGGGGAAGACCTTTGCATAGCCACCCATTTCATTGTCGAGATTAAGAATTACTAGAGTCCATATAGGTTTGAGATCTGGAAGATGGACTCCTCTGAGAGAATAAAGAACCCTAGTCGATCATCTACACCAGTATGTGCAAAAAATGAGCATATTCTGCGCACCGGACGAGATGAGACACAGAACCCTTCCAAGTTTCCTGGTAGAAAGGGCCTAAGAATAGTTCAACAAGCTGCCACCTCACTTGATAAGGAACTTTGCTCAGCTAACGATGAAATTCAGGAACACCTTCATTGTTTCTCGACCATTCAGAAGGAACGCCACTCACCTCCTCACGGTCAATCAAAGTGAACATGAGCCAGCGTTAGAATACATGAAAGGTTTCATGGAAGAGTCCAGACAAGCCTTGGACGTAGATGAAAGCACAGTTGTCTCATCTTTCTTTGGGGGCCTCAAAGAAGGGAGGCTCTATGCCAAACTATTTAGCAAAAGGATCTACACCTTGGATGAATGCATGGATGTGGTGCGCAAGCACTGCCAAGGCGAAGAAGCCAACATGTTAAAAAAGGAAGCGAAAAAGGAGAAAGGTCAGGGCGGGCTGACGACAGGTAGTCAAGTCAGAAAAAGAAAGGTCGTTTGGGACTAAATGAGCACGCCGATCAGTGATCAACTCGGAAAGAAGGGCGCACTACAGGATATAGACTTCTATCTCCTTAACGAATCAAGAACATTTATCCCAGCCATCAAGGACTGGGAAGTATTAACCCAACCTCATTCACCCATGAGAGGTCCCAAGGAAAGGCGAGATCTCTTTTTCAAATATCACCATAACATAGGTCATGACACCGAAGATCGTCATCAACTGAGAAAAGAGATTGATGGCCCCCTCAAGGCCTTAGCCAAACTGGAACCGATCAGCCATAATGGTGCAAAGCTTACCGCCGACAATAATGTGGCAATAGAGATAACCAAAACAGAGACAATGGATGCTGGGACATTTTTTTTTACCAAGACCCAACAGAGGGAAACGCTAATTCGGCAGGCATTGTGCAAACTATTGTTGCAGGACCTAACATACCTCTCACTTAGCTCGGAAGGTCAAGAAAAGTCCCTTTTAGTGGAAGAGTTGATAAGTAAGCAAAAATAATTTGGAAAATCTTCTAAGGACTAGAAGATCCACTCCTATTTTATACCCAAAGCTATTGTTGGAGACAAAATGATTTCCTCCGGTTATCAATCAACGAAACCTACGGGATTTATCAAAGGATTTAAATGGGCACCTCAAGATATGCATCGGGAGTTTGAATTCCTAAAACTAGTCTGTCATGCGTCACCTACGTCATGGACGGTTAGACTTTGGCCTCACAAATCGTGCCACGTCACTTCAATGCAGACATAGCCTACGAAGACCATCCCAGCTTAGGTCTTGGGGGTTTTGACATGGGTATGACCCGATTATCATACACGTGGCACTCTTTGGGCCTTAATCGGATTATATTGGTAGATGGGCCGACCCAAGCCAAGCCCAATAGCGGGCCTCACACTTGAAAGATTCAACTAAGGCTCCGCCGGCAACATTCTAGTCGCTCTCAAAGTTCAGTTCACCTTCTAGGGCTCATATTGTTATCTCAGTTTGGTATAATTCACCTTTAGCTTAGATATCCAGGATAAAACAAAATATAGATGGTCATACATTGCCGACATGGTCATCCGTTCACTTGGTCGCTCATCAACAAAACATGTCATCTCTCGACCTCCAAAGGCATTTATAGTGCGAGTAATAGGCAAATCCATAATTGATTCATCATTAACCATCATAATCTTATTTTAATTACATCCACGATTTAAGAATAATTGAGCCATGATTGCCCTACAATTGACATCATTATGTCTCAGAATACTCCAAAATCCAAAATCCGGTATTTTCAGAAATAGGACCGTACGGCCATGTATCGAGATAGCGTCTCGTAACACTCCGAAAACCCGAATATTTTCGGAAACAGAGCGTTACACCGTCTCTCAATCACAAGCCTTAAAAATCAGATGTTAAAGGTAAGTTTTATACATTACTATTCAGACTCCGGTCAATTACACATTTATACTCTCAAGAATGGCGTGAAATTAATATGGTATTGTTACTATTCAGACTGTGGGCAATCACACATTTATACTCTCAAGAATGGCGTGAAATTAATATGGTATTGATCATATGTACAAAAATGATTTAAGTAGTGTTTCTTTACCCATTTCTATCGGTCTATTTCGCCTTCTCAGTTTCCTTCCGTTATGAAATATATCATTCACATTATGGCTGCTAATTCATCACAGCTTTCGCCATGCAATATCTGATTACAACAAGGTATTAGTGGTAACAACAATAATACAACGAGTACAACCGTTATATCACAACGAATGATAATATGAGACTATAGTCTGCTTCATTGAACATTGACCGTTATGACACAACAATTATGTCAATTTCATTGCTTAGTAAAAGTAATATCAAAATTTTTGGTTCGAACACCTTTTGGCAACCACACGGAGAGAGTAGTGGTGGACCAGTGGTGGGGGGTGGTGGGGGACGGGAGTGGGAGCAAAATAATTCAAAAGGGATGATGCAACAGATGCTAAAGAAGTACAAATAGTCAACGACCATATCTGCCACCTATGCTCTGCGTCAGAAATTATTGACAATATTGCAACAATGTTGTGTCCGGAAAATTCTGATATAAGGACTTCCTATTAGAGCGGATCGTCGGATAGCTGACACGTATATGAGAAAACAAAAACTGTTTCGTTTGTGTATATACGTGATAGTCATCTGACGGTACGTTCTAATAGGGAGTCCTAAAGTAGAATTACATGTTGTGTCTATACTCCATCTGATTGTTTCCATCTTGAAACAGATTTGTTTTGAATTTCGAAGTTGTAGTTTTCCATCTTAGAACATAGGAAGATTTTGATAAAAATGACAAAATGATTTTAGAATACTCAATTTTCTTTCGGTTAGACGAAAATGACATAATGTATTAAATGAATATATACATGCTCATCTTTCTTGGTGCGAAAAGCGATATCCCTTGCCTAGAGGTCCCTCCACCCCGACCCGCTTACTTCTTCTTTCTTATTCAACAAAAGAAAATTGGGGGTTAAGTGTTGGTCCTATTGTTTACAGGCTTAGTACTAAGTTAGTTAGGTTGAAGATGGACTTTCTTTCAGTTAGGGGATAACTTACTTCAATAAATTCAGTTATGGTGAGCCTATCATTCTATTACTTTTGTGTTTTTTTTTTTCCCCTACTTCTGTCATTTTAGAACGGAAGAGAATAAGAGTCAATTTCTTCTTGGGGGCAAAAACGAGTGCACTAAAATAGCTTGGGTCTTTGACAACAAATTTTGAAACATAAAAATCTTTAGGGTCTTTTGGTGGGGAGAGGGGGTGGGGGGTTTGCGAGCCCAATATAGAGGGCTAATTAGTAAGGGGTTTTTTGTGGAGGATTTTAGTCAATTTGTTGTATGGGGGATGATGATGTAGAGAAATCACCATTATGATTGACACGAAAAAAAAAAAAAAACGCTTTGGAAGAAACTCGAGCCCTCACACTAGAAAGTCCCTTCCACCCCCATATATAAGTGTGAGACATAAAAATCTTGTCAACTCGGGTTAGTCCTTTATAGACCAAATGAGGACGGCAGTCTAAACACTTGACCGGACCATTTATGACTCATTTAGTGCTACCAAGTCTGGGGTCTAGGTCTATCCCTCAAAATTGAATAATAGAAAGTGCATAAAAAGGTTTGAACTTCAAACATGGCATGCTGGAAAACAGCGACTTGATGCTTGTTTATAACTGCAAAAGAAACCATAACGTTAGCCTTTCAAACATCCTTCTAAAGGACTTAACTCGGGAGAACATCAAACTCCAGGGATCAACTTCTAGAACATAACAATCTTAACTTATCACTCTCTTAGGCATGGCCTTAAATCAAAGAGAGGTTATTTCAAGATTGAAATGGGGTAGAAATTTCTTCAAGGTAATGTAAAAAAAAAAAAAAAAAATCAATAGTTTTTAAAAGGGGTATGCGATAAACAAGCTTTTGAGTGAAGGATGAAAGTCATTTAAGAAATGTCTGCTAAAAATTGATTTCATAGGACTAATTCAAACTTTCAAAAGAAGAGATCATTGATGATCCAATTCAAGGGTTCAATGTTGCACTACTCGAGAGAGATAGTACAGTGGCAAAAAATAAGTGCTCAAGGTTATTCCTTATAAGGGAATGAAAAGGTTAAAACAAAACAAATATTTCAACCGGTGTAACAAAATTGTTATAAAAACACCAAGACATAAGAGAGAATTTCAAAAGGTGTGCCCGGTGGTTCATTGCTCTAAATGGCCTGAAAGAGATTTAAAGCTGAAAAGGCACCAAGTGTATTAACCTGGATTGAAATTAATAAAATTTTGGAGTTCAAATGTTGACCAGCAAAAAGGGTTCGTAAGATTGGTAAGCGACTACCTTCTGCCTGAAATTGGGTTAGCATAATTTTCCAGAAAGTTAAAGACAAGTAATTGAACATGGATGTAATTAGTAAAACAACATTTATTTCGTTGTTTCAGTTTTCTTAGACGTAGATTTTGAGACTTGGTGATCCGTGTTTTTCGTTTGACATTCTTTTCGAGTTATGTTTTAATTTTAATTTATTCCGCTTTTACTCTGATTAATTGTTACGATGTTTATGTATATATTACTTTTGACAATTAATATATGCATGCCGGGCGTTCTTTCTGGATAAGGACTCGGTATCCAGGATGGGGCGTCACATGGCACGAATGGTCAGGAATTCGAAGGACAACCTGTAAACGATGCCAAAACTTAGGACATTCACAACTAATTTGATTTCCAACCTTGTTACTCAAAAACCTAAAATATTCACAACAGTAATATACACAATTTCAATACCAATTTAACACATCAAACCGAATACAACACCCCTCTTACCTCTTATTTTAGCAGAAAAAAATCCAAAAGCCAAGCACAAACAATCGACAAAAATTAGGATTTTAGTCATACAACTTGCCTTATTTGAATTTTAGTCATGCTCATATTCTACTGAGTGAGGAAAATGGTCCTTTAAGTTGGCTTTTTTTGGATTTTAGTCTATCCCGAAATAGTGATTGGACACCTAATCTTTAAAAACGCTTACGTGGCACCTAGTTAGATGACTATTTTTAAAAATTCCAGTCTTGTCAACTATTTCCGGCGGATAGGACTAAAATCCAAAAAAAAAAAAAAAAAAAAAAACAAACTTAGAGGACCATTTTCCTCACCTGGAGCGAAAGCGTGTTAAAATCCAAAATAGGCCAAGTTAGAGGACTAAAATCCTAATTTGCCCTACAAACAACCACTTCTTCAATTCCTCTGTGAAATCTACAAAACAAAACACATAACTACGATTACCAAAGCACCCTACAACACCTAAACTAAAAAATGTCTAAGAAATGATTTAGATTCAAATTTAGGCTAAAACTAAAAACTCTCGAATTGCGGAATTGTTGGTATCAAAACGACCTCCTTCTCGCGGTGAACAACTTTCCCTACAGCGGTATGCGCAAAAGGTGAACCGATTAGCTTCAATTGCCAAGATTCTATAGCACCTCTCTAGATCTGTCTCCCAAAATTCTTACAGCCATGTTATGCTTCTTTCTTTTGATAACTGATGCGCACTAATGAGGAATTAAGGGAGGGGGTTTTATTTCAAGGAAATTAAGTTGCCATTAATTCTTTTTTCTTTAATTAAAATTAGGATAAATAATAAAAAATGGAATTATACTAAATAATCCATCTTTGACTATTTTACCCTTCTTTAAAATCTTGGGTATTACAACGCGTCACTCGTATGTACGTCAAGTTGAAAAAGTGTCAAACATGACACGTAGCATCCAGATCGAAGTTTCGGTGCATTCTTTCATATAATCAAGCAAAACACAATACATATAAAATATAATGTCATTTAAACTTTCAACTTGAATATAAAACCCTTTCTTTGAACTTGGCATAGCATTTGGGAAAATAATTACTTCCTGCACAATCACTCTTAACTTCAATTGATTCAAAAATATAATGGCAAAACATGGTAACTAAAAAAAGAAAAAAGGAGAAAAAACTATGATGAAATTTTTCCTTAGCAACCATACAAAGATAAGCTTAAGTTTTATTCACAGTTTAATTAGCCTTAGCCATAGGTTGACTAATGATTCAGGGTTTGGTGAAAGTTAGGCTATCCACGGCTACAGTTTCTTTCGTTCACACATGAAAAATAAAAAAATACGTATCCACGTGTAAACTATATATACTTTGGAAAGCTTAATACTCAATATAAAAATAGTTAAGAAATAATTGATATTTGAATCATGGATAGGATAGATTACCTTAAAAAAGTATTCTAGAAGCCTCAGAGTCAAAAGACAGAGGACTATGTTGTCAGAAGCAAGGGAATAAATTAGCTATCTTCTTAAATAAGTAAGTTTTACATTCTTATATGTGATATGGGCAAATTTAGTGTGTTATTGCGTGTTAAATTTAAATTTGATCATATATAGTTAAGGGCTATGGGCAGGTTGTTAAAGGATGTAAGAACGTGCTCCTAAAATCCAAGTATTTTCAGAAAAACGGTTTGTTCTGCAAGTGTTGTATTTGAAATCTAATACGGCACATAAATTTTAACTCGCGACTTAACTACCTTACATAAAAAACGAAAGTAAAAAACCAACTCAGCTATGAAAACAAAACCAAACACTTAATTCCACTCAACTTGTCCATAACGATTACAACTTGATCTAAAATATGAAACTAACAACTAACCTATTGACATTAAAATGGAAACAAGCAAAATAAATGGAATCCAAATCCGAAGCTACAATATCCAAATCATCACAAGGGTTGCACCTACCTGGATCTTTCATCGTCTCACAAAAATCTGTAAACTCTTGAAATTGTATGGTACGAGGGCTAACATGTCCAGTAAGAAATACTGTATTGAAAGTAATTAATTCCCCATCCCCAGATATGATCAGTGGCGGAGCCAGGATCTACGATTAGGAGGGCATAAATTGCAGTTAAACGTACGGACAACAGCCCTAGGCAGATGTAAGATTTTTATCAACGGGTCCAAATTTAGACATAACATGATGTATGAATATAGTAATTAAGAATTGTAAAATGCGAATGAATATTAGGGATTACATATGAGAGATTATAAATATGATTTTTTTTTAAAATTTTGAATGAAATGAGTTTTAATAAGAGATATCATGTTCAAACTTAATACGTAGTAAACAAAAGCTAGTGAGTTAATGAGAGATATCATGTTCAAAATTCATAGTTGTAAACTAAAGCTAATGAGTTAATAAGAAACGTTCAAAATTCATACCAGTAAAGCTAATGAGTTAACAAGTAAACAAAAGCGGAAAAAAAAAAAAAAAAAAAAAAAAAAAAAAAAAAAAAAAATTTATGCAATGGCTCAGAATCGAACCTGAGACGTATAACTAAAAATTAGTTTTTTTACCAATTAAGCTAGATCAAAGATTTAATCATTAAAGGACACAACAGCTTACATATATGAGTTTCTATAAAATATTAATAATTGTCAAAGGTATATTAGTCATTTTAAAAAATTTAGTGGGGGCGCGTGGACCCCCTAGCCCCTCTTTAGGTCCGCCCATAGATATGATGACTTATTAATTAACCTCTAACACATTTAATGTACATTCATGAGATCCAACAGATATTCAATAAGCACACACTACAAGAAAAGAGGCTAATTTGCCACAAAAATTTAGTGAGGGGATGCAACTCCTCCCACTAAAGCCTAGTTTTAACTAGAGGAAATATATTACACGGCTATAGGATACACTTATAATTAGAAATTATTGATTCCTATCGCTATTTGTTGATAATCCCCTAGTTAAGATTAGAAAAATAGTTCCTCTCATCAATTATATCAATTATAATTGTTCAATTATATCAATTATATCATTTTATTTACCCATTTTATCTCCTAAACACCTTCCAAAACATAAAAACACGTTTAAAAAAACAAAAATATCAAATACCCTTAACCTAATACCTCCAAATCGGCCTCCCCATTTCCTCTTCTCCACAATCCAGACAAATTTCCCCCATCTCTCTACCCTAATCCACATCCTCCACTTTTCACCTTTCCATTTCGATCGGTAGCAAAATAGGAATGATAATCGTGGTGGTGGTGGTAGCGGGGTGTGTAATAGTTTTTGAGGGGACGGAAATCTGGGTAGGGATTGTGACAGAAGTGGAGGCGGCGTTAGTGATGCCGAGTTCTATAGTTACTTATAGACTGGTCATTTGATTGTGGATCTGGCGGTGGGGGTGGTTATTTCTGCAGTTGTGGGGGTGGTTCTTTCAGAGCCATTGGAAAAGAAGAGAATGGTGAAGAAACTTCATCATCATCATCGAAGGTAGAATTTGATGTTAACGGAATAATTTGCTACATGATTTTATTCAGAAACAGACCTAAAGCTCTCCTTTCCTGTAAGTTTATTGCATTTAATTCAAACATCGTTTTTTATAAAGAATAATAGAATTACTTGATGTCCTGGGCTTTAGTTATGGATAGTCTCTTTTGTTAAGGTTCCTGAGGCAAAGTTGTATAAATAAAAGCTGTATAGCTCCTTTCATTTATCTAACATCGATCTGGGGACTTTCCCCTATCTCTTGAATTGTTATGTTTCACATTTTAGTTATTATGCATACATTCGCCTTTAGAATTTGGTGATTTGGAGTGCATTGCAAAAGCAAGCCGTTCATACCAACCTTTGTTGCGACATGTCTCGATAGGATCTCCGCGGTATTCCACAAGGTTAGCTATAAAGGATTTCACGATTGTAATCATGCATTGTTTCTTTTGAATAATAGTTAGTTTTTAGTTCTGCTTCTTGAAACTAGGCATTTGTGGATGCAGGAATCAAGCTTGTTCTACACCACAATCAGTCTTTTTGGTTCCCGAAGGATGCAGTTATCTAGTTAACGCGACAAAGTTTACAAGGCCTTGTGCATAGTTTGGGTTCCTATTATCACTTTCTGAAAGTGCTGATAAACCTATTTCTGGTTGAATAACATTTGTTTTTCCCCTACAAAAACATTCATATACTCGTTAAATACTCTACGTTTGAAGTATTTTTTCAATATGGCTATACTGTACCCTTAGTTTTTCTCATGTATGGCTTTATATTGAATTTTGAAATGTTACCAATTGGGGCAACATGCATTAGATTGACTAGTAAGAATCACCTACATTAAATGCATTAATCTTCTATTCATAGTCCTTTGTAGCCCTCAGCTTGTTACTATTGTTGAGTCCTTACATGGAATGTGTGATTTTATCTTTGTTTCAGTTCAGATTCAACGAAAGAATATTAATTCCTACATAGAAAGAACTTTATAAACTTTCTTTAATTACTTTTAGCTTGTTACTTATCCCGAATGGATGTATGATGTGTTAGATTTATCATCATTCAGATTGGCAACCTATGGTTTGGCTGAGTTGCAAATTGAAGGAGAAGGTAATTGCCATGTTAGTCTTGTTATCCAGCCTTATACGATTAACGCATGACAGGTTAAGCATGAGTACCTTGTAATCTATTACATATGCGTTAAGATCTTCATATTTACTAGTTGTTTATAATTGTCTACTGTTTTTTGGTGGACATTTTCGAGCCCTTCCAGAACAGTTGTTTCGAATTAGGTTCATTATTCTATTGCTAACATGTTCATGTCTTCAGCCTGTTTTTTCAGAGTCTTATGAACGCTGAGTATGAATCTGAGTTGCAAAATGGTCTTATATGCAATTTGGTATTTCCTATATTTGTATGGATCTGTCTAGTGCTATGTTAAATTTTTGATCAGGTTTATGTATAGTCTATTAAGTACCAATCTACATATGGTTTGGTCTTACATCTTTCTCAGTCTTATGTTTCTCCATCGTGCATGTCTTAGTCTGGATTTTTGTTCATTCGAGATATGAGCTATGTCTGAATAAGTGTATGTCATGACTCATGAGGCTTTGGTCCAAATCTGTTGTTGGTTCTGCTGTCTGTGTTCGAGCTTTGAGTCTTTGTTCATCCGAGTTTGATTCATTGTTTGTGCTTAAGTGTATGTCTTGCATCCGGTTTTGGTTCATGTCTTCAAGCTTAGCTAATGTCATCCTTGAGGCCAGTCCTTGTCTCATGACACTTGAGGTTGCATCTGCCAAGTCCAACAGTCTGCATTATTTTGAGTCTCTCGCATCCATATTTGTGTGGTTTTGATCAGCAGATTCAGTTGCATCAAGTATGTTCTATCTCGAGTCTTAGTTCTCTACTTCAATCCTGGTCTTGTGAATAATGTCTTGGTCTTGCATCTGCTTTTATTTCATGTTCACGCTCTGTTGTTGATGTCTAACCATGTCCTGATCCATGCTCAGGTATGTCTTGAGTCTATCCAAGACATGTCAGGACTCATCCAATACATGTCCAGACTCGTCCAGGACATGTCCAGACAGGCCCAGATATTTCCAAGGCATGTTTAGCCTAGTGTCCAAGGATGTCCTAAGACCTGCTATGCATGCTCCATGAATGCAATATGATATATGATGACATGTGGTGATTAGTTCATGCTTTGGGCATGTGTGGTTTCTATTACCTAATTTAATGGCGATAATTAGTTCATGTCAGGACTCATCCAAGACATGTCCAGACTCGTCCAAGACATGTCCAGACTCGTCCAGGACTTGTCTAGACTCGTTCAGGACATGTCCAGACAGGCCCAGATATTTCCAAGGCATGTCTAGCCTAGTGTCCAAGGATGTCCTAAGACCTGCTATCCATGCTCCATAAATGCAATATGATATATGATGACATGTGGTGATTAGTTCATGCTTTGGGCATGTGTGGTTTCTATTACCTAATTTAATGCCCAAAGCATGAACTAATTCCTATTACCTAATTATGTTGTTTACTTAGATTGTTGTGACAATTACTTCGATTATTCTACAAATTATGTAAGGCTTTCTTAAACATAAGTCATAGTTCAGAAATATTTGAGGGTAGGAATTGGGTGTCTGAATGAGTTTATAATTTATCAATGGTTATAGCTTCTCTTTATGCATTGTTTTGATAAATAAGCTTGATTTGTGAAGAGGTATCTCATTTACACCTCTTAAACATGCATCTAAAAAGTGTCCTAGCATATCTATCGTGAATTAGTAAGATTTCATTCAATGAAAAATAATGGTTATAAGGTTTACAGAAATACACGTAAGAATCATGTACATCACTTTAGCATGCATAAAAAGAATGATGTGTTGTTTCTTTTGGGTTTACTTTATGCTTAGCACCAAATACTTTTTGGAATCACCACATAATTTGTCTTATAATTTATACTTTGATGCTCTTAGGTAAAAGAAGGCAATGGAGAGCTTTCCTTTTATATGATTCACCCAAACACTAAAGTCGATTCTAGCCAAGGTTGTTGGAACTAAAGTTGATTGAGCTTTCTTCGTGTGAGTTTTGTGACCATGAAACTAATTGGTATCTCGATCCGGCTCTTTATATGTGTAGGTACAAACATATTGGGCATAAAAAAGAACCATTGAGCTTGCTTATTGAGGCTTGTTTTTTTATTCAACTTTATGTTTTTCATTTAGTAATGTGTTTTATTTTTCTTGATGGTGATGGGATGAGTCATCATTGAATCACGATTTAGTGAGAGTTTGGTTTACGTACAATGAGGGTATATACTATCGTTTCAAATATTTGACGAGGGGAAATCCGGTCATTAAAAGTCACTTTCCCGTCATGAAGTCTTTTAATGACGGGAAATTTACTCTCATCGCCCTCTCGTTATTGTTTCTCTATGTAAAGGTCAATAGTGAGTGTAAACGGTCCCGTCATGATTGATAGTTTTTAATGAGAGTAAAATACCCATCACTAATGAGAGATAGCAATAGCCACGGGATCTTTTACTCTCATTATTGACCTTTACATAAAGAAGCAGTAACGAGGGGTGACAAGTGTAAATTTCCCGTCATTAAAAGTCTTTCATGACGGGAAAGTGACTTTTAATGACCGGATTTCCCCTCGTTAAAACTCAATTTTCTTGTAGTGGCATATGCACATTTTATTGTGACATTGCACAATAGCAGGTTGCTTGCAGTCCAAGTTATCTTATTTATGCCATAGAGTTTAAGTCCAGTAATGATTTACACCCACAACACCAGGTATTTGGCTCGTTTGACTTTTGTACGCTCAGTAGTCTAGGCAAGACACACCTCAAGTACATATTTCAATTTCTCTGTACATACCCTTAAAAGCTCATATATATCCGGCCTCGATTTCCGCACATATGGTTTCTAATAGTAAAATATGTACCTGTTCTCGGATTTTTGCAATGAAAATAAACAAGTAATAAATTTATAAATCCGGTATACCCCAAGTGTAGGGATCGTAGTATAGAGGTTGATACCGGGTCGATCTTACGGGGAATCGGGGTTGCTTAATCTAGTTTTTATTATCTAACCTAACTATGTCACGATTACTACTAAAAAGATACGAAAATAAAACAGTGAAGAACTAAAACGAAAAACTAAACTAACAATAAGAATAATCGATGTAAGATCGAGATCTAAAGCCAGGAAAATATGGTTGCGAACAAAATTATCTAAACTAAATCTATTCTAAATCTATAATGAAATAAAGATTGTAAATTTACTAAGCAATTCAAGTTCAAGTGATTTAATCAATAATTTACTTAACGAACAAGCTATTGATCCACCTATCCTACAACAATCAATTTCTATCTCGATTATCTCGTGATTTCTAACCAAGTTGTGATTCACCTAGCCAAGGTATGAACTCCTAATTTCTTAGACAAGTTCGCCTATTAATCTTCTATCTTTCGATCCTAAAGATTAACGCTTTCTAACCCAAGGTGTGAAATTTATAAGTTTCTAACCTAGAAATCTAACCTAATAATTCTCGTTATATAGATCAAAGATCTATTCTTTATCATGGCGATCTAGGGTTTAACATGATTCTCATCAATATAAACAATCAACATGCAAAGATCTTTCGATATAAATTATGTAAATAACATGATAAACATGATAAAGAGACAACTTGAATTAAATACTCACAAGACAATCGAGAAACGAACCTGAATTGTTGATCGGTTGGCTTCACAACGCTTGTTCAATAGAGGTCTAGCCTCTTAACATCACCTTTGAGCTCGAATTACTTGAATAAAAGTACATAAAAGTGTTTGATCTAAACTAGAGATTTAAAAGCATAAACTTTGAGTAAAACTAGTAAAAATCGCAGCTAAAAACGCCCCTAGGGTTTAGGGTTCAATAATGATGTTATTGGGGTCTAAATACGCCGCTTATATAGATTTCCGAGGCGGTTTGGCTAAGTCGGTTCATGGACGGGCGTTCACTCTGCTGACGCTGCTCGGTCTTCGATATCAACTTCGAATCGGGCCGAAGTCATGATCGACGCCCGCCCTTCTTTAATTTGGGCGCTTTCGTTCACTAAATATCTCAAAACTCGAATCAAACTCTTCACTGGGCGCCGTCCAATATGCGAGACGCCCGTCCAATCGGACGGAACTTGAACGCTTCGCTCGCTGACTTGAAATTTGATTTCTCCATCTTTATCTCTTTTCTTCTATTCAAATCTTCCTTATCTTTTTTTCATCAATTAAATCCGACATTTATCTTCACTTAATCATCTTTTGAGCCGCAATTATGCATCAACAAGTCATTAAAAACATTGCAAAATGTAATAATATCCAAATAAACATAAAATCATCAATAAAACACATAAATTAACCAATTTTGCGATTAAACCGTTTAAAAACTCATTTGCTCAATAAATCAATTAAACACTTAATTTCTATGTGAATTATACGAATATGGAGAGAATTGTTACAAAATATAACGATATAAATCATATAAAATCACCCTTAACAGTACCCCCACACACCCAACAATGTACAGTCGTACTTTTCCAAGGCACAACCACTGCACACACTCGTACATGCAACCCCGTAGTGCTTAGTCCCCTTGTTGTGGACCTTATAACACACACACAAAAAACTGATCATCATGTCCATTTATTCATTAACACGTATGACCACACACATACAACATTACCGAATCATTTGTTTCAGAATCCACTTAATATCTACTCACACCTAAATCATTATTCCCCCAAGTTATGACCATTCACACACGACATTATAGTGTCCTGTACTTTAGGATCACGCGTAATTTCCACTCACACACCCAAATCGTTGTGCCCCATTTTTAGCAGTTTGAATATTGAAATCAACAGAAAGATAAGATCTCCATTGAAGGAGATGAAAAACTTTTGGATAACAGATTTTCTCAATAAGATAAGACTTTCTGGTACATCCATACATAAAGAGCTAGACACACTTTCCTATACAACAGAATCTAGTGTGTCAATCTAACAGACTGCCAAGTGTCCCAACTAGAATATTACACTTGGTCACCATTATTTTCAGCCCCTCTCAAATGAGAATGTGAATCAACTACATTGAGTTTGCCCTTAAATTTATTAAACACTGAAATAGATAAAGGTTTAGTGAATATATCAGCAACTTGTTCACTGGATGGTATGTAGTAGACTTTGACCTTCTTCTCAAGAACCATATTTCTGATAAAATGTATATCCACTTCAATGTGCTTTGGTCTTGCATGATAGACCGGATTTTGAGCTAAATGAATTGCCCTCAGATATCACACCATAATATTGGTACAGAAGGCAACTCAACTTCATTTCTGTAATGATTGGACAATCCACTAAATTTCAAAGACCTAAATTAGACAGAGCCTCAGATTCAGATTCACAAATTGGACCTTGCAACCACAGATCGCTTCTTAGAGCTCCAAGTGATCAAAGAATTTCCAAGGTAAACACAAGAACCCCTGTGGACTTTCTATCTATAGGACAAGCTGCCCAATCTGCATCAGTGAATCCATGTAGGTTCAGCTTCAGATCATTACTGGGAATAAAGTGTAAACCATGAGTCAGTGTCCCGTGAACATACCTCAAAAGTCTCTTTAAGGCATGCCAGTGACTTGTATAAGGATCTTGCATGAATTGACTCAGGAAATTTACTGTGTATGCTATGTCAAGTCTGGTAGATGTTAATTACTACAATGCTCCTATTGCATTTCTATAAAGACTAGGGTTAGCGAGAGGTTCACCTTGTTTTGGAGCAAGATGTTTCCCAGGCACCATAGGTGTTGGACATGGTTTAAGATAGTGCATATTCATTCTTTTCAAGAGCTGTGAAGCATAGTAGGCCTGGTTTAGATATTGTCCAGTAGAGTCTCTGGATACCTGCATCCCTAGGAAGTGTGACACATGTCCCAGATCTTTAAGAGAAAACCTTGAGTCCAGCAATCTGATGAACTTCTGAATCAAAACTGAGGAATTCCCTATCACAAGTATGTCATCAACACACACCAAAACAAAGAGAACTTCATTCTTCAAACTGAATATAAATAAAGATGTGTCTCATACAGACTGAATAAAACCCCACTTTAACATTTGTGTCCTCAAAGCATCAAACCATGCCCTTGGAGTCTGTTTAAGGCCATAGAGTGCCTTTTTCAACTTCCACACATACTGAGGCTTTGTTGTGTCAATAAATCCTTCTGGTTGATCCATGTACACAGGCTCCTGTAGTGGTCCATTAAGGAAGGAATTATTTATATCAATCTGATTCATAGGCCAATTGAATGAAACAACAAGAGTAAGTATGACTCTTATGGTGGAAGATTTTGCCACAGGACTGAAAGTTTCAGTGTAGTCCACTCCATAGTGCTGACTGTACCCCTTTTGCAACCAGTCTTGCCTTATATTTCAGGACTGTTCCATCAGGCTTCAACTTAATTTTGTAAATCCATCTATTTCCAACCATAGATTTCCCTGTTGGTAGAGGCACCAATTCCCAAGTCTCATTTTACACAAGAGCCCTAAATTCTTCATTCATAGCATGTCTTCACTCAATGTGCGCCAATCCTTCACACAATATTTAGCTCTGTGGGAAAAGAGTGAGCACTGACAATAGCTGCAGAATACATTTTGGGTTTGAATATCCACTCTTAGACCTGGTCTGCATAGGATGTTGTTTTACTGGTGGTGGTGGTGATGCAGGTGACTCAGGTGCATCTGTGTGATCAGTGTCAGGACTTGTCTGATCATATATACTATGACCCTGTGTAACTGGGAAATGACCACTATGGTTTTGTGCAACAGGTGAATGATGATCATCCATAATAGGAACTGGTGAACTATCCGTTGAACTTGGTGTTTTACTTGGTGACATGCAGGGTGTATGCATTGGAACAGAAACACAAGAAGAAACATGAGATACCTGACTGTCTGCATTTTCAGTTGTCATCCTCAGGATATCAATGTGCCCCATCTTCCTGAGTGGATGAAAGAGTTAAAAAGGGATAAACAACAAGGGAATTGCGACAACATCCCTAGAGGACCTTGAATGAAGCCATGAGCAAAGGGGAATAGGTTCTCATCAAACACTAGATTGTTTGAGATAGAAATCCTGCCACTATCATCAAGGCAATTGTAACCTTTATGACAGGAACTAAGACCAAGATTAACATATCTTTTACTTTGGAACTGGAATTTATGTGTGTGATAAGGTCTTAGAATTGGATACATTGCACAGCCAAAAGTTTTAAGATGCTTATAAGTTGGTGTTTTGTGAAACAGGGCTTCAAAGGGTGAGATATTTTGAAGAACAGGAGTAGGAAGACAGTTAATCAAGGATACAAATGACTTGAAAAGCATGCCACCATGCACTATAGAGGCTTGAGCCATAAGGGTTAACCCTGTTTCCACTATGTGTCTATGCTTTCTCTACCCCTACCATGTTGAGCATAGTCATGAGGGCAAGGGTGCCTAAATCTGATTCCTCCTTATTCAAATATTCTTGAAGGAGTCTATATTCCCTCCCCAATCAGACTGAAGACACTTGATTTTTCTAGAAAACTGAGTCTCAACTAAGGCCTTAAACTGTAAGAAAGCAGAAAAGGTTTCAGACTTAGTTTTAAGAGGGTAAATCCAGGTGTGTCTTGTATTATCATCAATAAAATGAATGTAGTAACTATAACCTTCAATAGATTTCATAGAAGAGGGTCCCCACAAATCAGTATGCACAAGATCAAACATAAAAGTAGCATGAGAAACAGACAAAAGGAGATATAAATTATGGGATTTGCCAAATTGGCAAGATTCACAAAAAGACAAGCTGTTTTTCAATTTGACATTACACAAGTTCAAAGCAGTACTTAAAACTTGTCTAGATGGGTGGCCTAATCTCCTGTGCCACACATCAGCACTAGAGTCTAAATTATTACATCCACCAGATTGACTAGACACCAGAAAATAAGTAGAATCTGAAATTGGAGATTTGGAGTGAAGGGAGGTCTGGTTGTTGTGATTATGGGGCAGACTGATCTGATATTGTCCATCCTAAAGTTGACCCCTAAGAAGCATTATCCCTGTGTGTTTATCCTTGACATCACAAAACAAACCATTAAACTCAATCATAATAGAATTATCAGACATTAGTCTTGAAACACTAATCAGATTTTTTGTGATTTGAGGAACATGTAGAACATGCTTTAAGTGAAGACATGTGTTGTGTGTATGCAGCATGATATTACCAATGTGTGCTATTGTTAGTTTTTCACCATTGCCTACAACAAGAGTGTCCTCACCATTGTAACAAGATTTGATGATCATGTTTCCCAGGTCAGCAGTTACATGGTTAGTTATTAAGGGTGATTTTATATGATTTATATCATTATATTTTATAATGATTTCCTCCATATTCATATAATTTGCATAGAAATTAAGTGTTTAATCGAATTATTGAGCAAATGAGTTTTAAAAGTATTTAAGTGTAAACTTGAGCTAATTTAAGTGATTTTATTGGTAATTATCTATGGTTTTACATTTTGCGTGTTCTTATGGTTTTGAAGGTAAATTTACATGTCATGGAGAGGATTGAAGGAGCTGAAAAGATACTTGATTGAAGGTTAAATGGAAGGAGGAAGATGCAACTTAAACTCAGGATGAAGATATACAGAATGCGGGCGCTTGCGTTTGATGTTCCGTCCGGTGGGTGGCGTCGTGGAAGAGTGGGCGGGCGTCAGAGAGCTTTGGATTCGAGATGTTCGATTTTGATGGACGGCGTCTCATTTTACATAGAACGGGCGTTTGAGAAGACTCGGCCCGACTCGAAGAATTTACACCGATCGACGCCCGTCCACTCCTTCTCGGACGTCCGTCCGGCCGGTGTAAATTCTTCGAGTCGGGCCGAGTCTTCAAACGCCCGTTCTATGTAAAATGAGACGCCGCCCATCGAAAAATCCGAACATCTCGAATCCAAAGCTCTCTTGACGCCCGCCCACTCTTCCTCGACGCCACCCACCGGACGGAACATCAAACGTAAGGCCCGCACTTGTATATCTTCATCCTGTGTTTAAGTTGCATCTTCCTCCTTCCATTTAACCTCCAATCAAGTATCTTTTCACTCCTTCAATCCTCTCCATGACATGTAAATGTACCTTCAAAACCATAAGAACACGCAAAGTGTAAATCCATAGATAATTACCAATAAAATCACGAAATTAGCTCAAGTTTACACTTAAATACTTTTAAAACTCATTTGCTCAATAATTCGATTAAACCCTTAATTT
This sequence comes from Gentiana macrophylla, assembly GCA_026214975.1. Taxonomy (NCBI): domain Eukaryota; kingdom Viridiplantae; phylum Streptophyta; class Magnoliopsida; order Gentianales; family Gentianaceae; genus Gentiana; species Gentiana macrophylla. The sequence continues at coordinate 15,854,175 of CM047808.1, read as the reverse complement.
CTATGCAAATTATATGAATATGGAGGAAATCATTATAAAATATAACGATATAAATCATATAAAATCACCTTTAACAACTCCCCCACACTTAGCTTTTGCTCGTCCCGAGCAAAACAAAACAAAAATCAAGGCTCGGAAAAAGATAGACATCTCAGCACATATAACACATATGCAATAACTTAGAGGTTCACCCCGGTGTGTGTGCAGAGCCATAACAAACTTCCACTAAGTCCAAACTTGAAAATTTCAAGCAAACTAGCTAATACCCTGCTTCAAACTAGAGATAAATGATACTTATAAGATGCACCCTACAAAACGCGTGATATCCCGAAAAGATGATAGAATACATCTAGGGCCTTTCGATATACTCGAGAGGATAATCCCTACAACATATCTGCCAGTTTATACTGGGGATAAGGTATACGATAACTAAATCTTCCATTCATTTCATACTAGATTCCTCGTATTAGTTGATTTAACTATTTTCACATTTAAACGCACATCAGAATAAGCTTTTGCCCGTCGTAGTAGAATAGGATATTCGTGATATACCCTACCTTACTCAAATCATAAGGCAGCTTCTTCTGACTGTCGTGAGCTTTTGGTCATCATAGTGGTATAGGACATTCATGATATGACCTACCTCACTCCAATCATAGACCAGCTTTCGACACACACAATTAATTCATTTACAATTCAACTTATTCAACAACATTAGTTACGTTTTACTTATCACATTCACACCTCAGATATTCACAGCATGTCATACTCCGGCTGTAAACACAAACTATCATAATCGTCACGATACATACGTTAGCACTAAGCACACGACTTATAAGATAACAAAAATCACTAATCAAAAGGGGTATAGCTTTATATTATAGCTCATCATTCACTATGGCTCGTGAAAAATATATATCGGGTGAAACAACTAACTTACTGGACATACAGTATATAGCATCAATGACTATAAAAAAAACGAACAAAGATTATGCATAGCTTACTCGGGACCAAACAAAAATTTTGAAAAATTTAGCTCATTTTGCATAGAAACATAACGAAGTAAGCAAATGATCGATACACATAACCATTCCCCTCTGATGAGAGACAAATTAATGATCATTATTACGACATTTTACCCCAATATTGATACCACTTTGAGCATTATTGTACCAATTTAAGTCAATTACTATGTTTTATCAAAATGTATAAGTAGTAATTATTATATAAAATATCGTATAATTTCATAAAAATATACTAAAACTCATAAAACCTAAATCGTTATAAATAGATATTATCGTTATAAATTTAATAAAACTTATGATTTTGTGGTCGAAATTCTTCGTGGCTCGTGTTTTTGACTGTTTCAGGGTACGTGTGATGAAAAACTGAATAATTAATATCGAAACAGTAGAAAACCGAAGAAGGATATTTTTCAAAGTCCGGCCCGAACCGAATAAGACCGGCCGAGCCGAATAATCATCATTACAAAGACGCGTGGGTATGACAAGGAGAGAATCAGCATCGTAGCACCGCCCGAGCCGGGAAAAAGACCGCCAGCGCCGTGCACTACCCCTATAAATACTCCTCACCCATTTGTTCAAGATGCCCCAAAATATATATATAAATCTCTATATATATTTTCCTCTACCTCTTTCTTTTTATTTCTTTTATGTTTTGGGCCCTTATGTATACATATGTCTATGTATGTATATATATGTTTATATGTGTATAAATAAATAGAGTAGTATCGTTGTAATGCTTGGATTTATTATCGAGGATTGTTGTCTCGGAAGCCGTTGTTACTTTCACGAGGATTAGGCTCCAATTCAAAGTGCTTGTAATCGGTAATTTTCTAATGTTATTATGTTTATTATTTCTATCTATTTATATACATATATATATTAGTAGTATTAATATCTAGCCAAGATATGAATTTGAATTAGTTAATCTTTTTGGTAAAATGGATGATCGACTCTGCTAATAATGATTAAAACCAATTATAATGAATCTTTTTCTACCTGAGCTTAATGAAACGTTAATATTGACATAGCTAATCAATATAAACAGAATCGTAACCTAATGACGAACTAAACGGTGAAGTTAGGATATGAGAAAAAAGGTAGAAAAACCGGAGGGTAAAAATGGCCGAGTGAAAACGTGACAACGGAATCCTATTTCCTACCCGGGGGCAGATTTGTCTTGGGAAAGATGAATCTTATTAAATTTGTGCTCAAGATCGTAATAATGTTAAAATCAACGGTTTAATTGAAACTAACACCGGAAAGTTAAATCGATCCGCCGACAACCGGAGCCTTTTGAATTAACACGGCCGTCTGACAAACGGAATAACCTCTTTTATCCGGGGTAGATTTGTACTCGGTACCTGTTCAGACTAACTGAGATTAGCATGGGGCAGTTGTGGAGATTAAACTAATGACAATTTGACATATGACAATTTCATACGCTCGTGTGAGGAGGAGTTGTCTAGCTTAGGAGTACACCGGTTCTTATATAATTGACCTCCTTGCATCAAGGAAAAGATCTGTCTCATTTATTAACTAAAAAGAGATCATGGTTTAATAACATTATCTTGGTTAGTTTCTATATATTATATTAGTATTTATATTATATATATCTATATATCTATATATATATATTTATGTCTATGTATCTATATATGTATAGGGTTGGGTTCCCTACATACCATACTATCCATGCTTATCAGACATATACTACTAAAATAGTGCATCTCGATCACTATTTTAGTGCACCTGGTTATTGTTTCAAAGGCAACTACAAATTGAGGAGCAGTGTTTCTAGTTAGGTTTCTAGTATTACCTAATAGCATTTCCCCCGCTTCATTAACTAGGTGCACTCAAACAATAATTGTGTGCACTAAAATAGTGATCAGATGCACTATTTTAGTAGTATGTACGGTAAGCATGGATCAATAGGTATGTATATGAACTCATTTCTATATGTATTTATATATATATATATATATATATATATCTATATATCTATATAAGTATTTATTTACTGTTTTACTAACATCTAACTAACCTAACTATCTAACTATAAATGGTAAAAACTGCGACTTAGATCGAGTTAATAATAGCTTCTTGGTGTTTAACCACACTTTGAATTAGATCTTCATTTCCCTGAGGATACGATCTGACTCACCAGACTAGCACTACAATTTGACCCGGTACACTGCCGGTAAGGATCGTAACACCTGGAAAAGGTCCGTCACCCTCCCCACACTTAAACCACAACATGTCCTCAAGTTGTGCGAGAATTTAAAAGAACAAAAATACTTAGGCGATTGCGTAGATATTCGAGCCGTTGGTCGCCGGGTGCATGAAAAGGCCAACGCTCTCGGGCGTATAGAACGCTGCGTTCAACATGACTCAAATGCTACTTCGACAAGACGTCTAGAAAGATATCTCGCACTCTTGGACAACCACGGAAGAAATCTCGGGAAAATGGGGAATATATATCATATTGCGCAAAAAGTTTGATATAAGCACAGGAAATAATTACTCAGATGGAAAAATCACCACACGGGAAAACACAGACATCTAAGCGCCAAATAAGCCACATAAGCTTACAATACAAATATGGACCACATGTGCATACAGAAATATCAAACTCCAAATGAAAGTGTAAATGCGCTTACAAGATTTATCAAAAGAAATAATGATAGAGACACTACAAAGTAGTAGGGCTAGGTGCACTAAATAAAATAAAAATAAAATATAACACAATGCAACTAAATGATATGCAACTATACTAAAAAGGCAAAAAGAAAATCAAGAAAAATGCTAGCCCAACTAATTCCATAGATATCACCCTAATCTACAATTTGGATTAAGCGATGAAACATGTCAACCATAGAAGGAAGGTCAAATATATAAACGTCTACTAAATAACGCCACAGAAGCGCAACAAAATTCGATTATGCAAAGCCACAGAAGCTTGCCATGTAAAGTGTAGACGTGCCTTAAGACTCATCAGAAAGTGATAGCAACGGAAAACCGACAGTAGCTATACTAAAGCAAATATAGATCATATAGAAAAGAAAATTGAAAGTGTAAACGGTCTTAATGATTACAAGATCCATCTAAAAGTGAAAGCGACGGAAACCGGCGGTAGAGCTCAAACTTAAGCACATATGAATCAAGTAATAAAAGATGAACGAATAGAGGCCTAAAAAGCTTACAAGATCCATCAAAAGGAAGTAGCAACGGAAAACCGACGGTAGCTACTGGATGAATCAAGTAAGGGACAACAAAAACACACGACCCTAAACAACCCTAACACCCTAGATGAGCGACAAAAGGAACAAAGATAAATCAAATTGGAATCACGTCTAGCTCGGTGCTCTTGCATCAATAGACTCGAAACACACACAATCATTCAACATGGACCGTAATAGATGGAAAAATAACCATAACGGTGAAAGAACAGGACATCTACGCATATCAGATAAAAGCCACAGAGGCTCGCATTAAAACATCCATGTCAAATAATGAAGCATGTATCAAAAAAACAAATTCTATTCACTAGAAACTGACACACTGGACGGACATTCAGACAATCCAGACGCTCGTTCTCCTGTAAATGATGAACTGGACGGGCATTTGGAAAGGACAAACGCTAGTTTGGTTCTCTTAAGACATAACCAAGTTGGTGCATGTTGGACGGACGGTCGTCCACTCACTATGGACGCATGTCTGGTAACCACAAAGAGTGGCCGGGCGTTCACAGAGAGCAGACTCCCGTCTGGTCTTAGCATAAAGTACAAAACGAGACACCTGAGCAACCTCATAAACCTTAGATAAAATCATAAACCCTAGAAACCTCAGAAACCCTAGAAAACAGAACAACTTTTTTTTATTTTAGAAAAGATAAAGAAACAGAAAAAAACGGAAACAGAAACGGAAATCTACCTACGAAAAATTTAAAGCAGAAAACAAGAAAACGATAAAGGGAGAAAAAACGTGTTGAAATCTTCTCGAGCCCAAAATGGAAGGGAAAACAAAGAGATTTTGACCTTGAAAACGGCGCCAAACAGCCTCCTCCGGACGGGTCCCGCGCGCCAAACGGACACTCGAGCCGAAAGTTACGGCCAAAATACTACCATGTGCCCTAACGATCCCTTTTATCCCAACTTATAACAGAAAATCAGAAAAATTAATAAACTAGACAACCGTACCGATTCCCCGGCAACGGCGCCAAAAACTTGTCATGGATTTTTGCAATGAAAATAAACAAGTAATAAATTTATAAATCCGGTATACCCCAAGTGTAGGGATCTTAGCATAGCGATTAATACCGGAGTCGATCTCAGGGAATCGGGGTATCTAGTTCATTAATTTTCCTAAGATTGATACCATTATTATTAAAGCCTAAAATAACAAAATGAAAAGTAAACTGGACAGAGGATTGTCAGTCCAAAGCCAGGAAAGATCGTTGAGAGCATAACTAAACTATAAACGAGAAAAACAATAAAACTCCTAAAAGCATGATAATGACTATAGCGATTAAACATAGAACAAACAATGATCCACCATCCCGCAACCCTTAATTTCCTCTCTAGATTATCTTATGATGATTTAACTAAAATTGTGATTCACCTATCAAAGGTATGAACTCCTAATCTCTTAGAAAAGTTCGCCTATCAATCTTTTATCTCTCGATCTTAAAGATTAACGCTTTCAAACCAAGGTGCAAGATTTCTCAATCTAACAATCTAGATATTCTAACCTAGCAACTCTCGTATTTTTAGGTTAAAAAAGATCTATTCTTTCCTATGGTGATCTAGTGTTTACACCGATTCTCATCACATGGCAAACATCAATAGCAAAACATCTCTCGATTTAAATTTCATAGCATGAAAATCATAGAAAAGAAACAACTTAATTAAAACTCACGAAATCATCCAAAGGAAGAAATAAAAACGATGCTGAAAAGATTCACATGCTTGCTCCAAGTTTGATCAGCTTCCAGCCATCCTCATGAATCGAACAAGAAGAAACGACATAAAATAAAAAAAACCTAACTAACCTCTGTCGACAGAGCACAAGGCTCTGCCGACCGAGCCTGCCTCTGCTCAGAATTTAGGGTTCTCTGGCGGCTGCAGTCGATATGATGATATTAGGGTTGAGAATGCAGCTGCTTTTATAGAAAACTAGGTCGGCTATGCTGATGTCGGCCGTGGACGCCCGTCCACTCCTTCTGGACACCCGTCCAGTCGGTGTAAATTCTTCGAGTCGGGCCGAGTCTTCTCAAACGCCCGTTCTATGTAAAATGAGACGCTCATCCACTGAAAATCCAAACATCCTGAATCCAAAAGCTCCTCTTGGACGCCTGTCCACTCTTCTGGGCGCCAGTCCACTGGACGCAACATCAAACGTGCGTCCAGACTTGTTTATCTTCATCCCAGGTTTAAGTTGCATCTTCCTCCTTCCATTTAACCTTCAATCAAGTATCTTTTCAGCTCCTTCAATCCCTCTCCATGACATGTAAATGTACCTTCAAGATAATAGAAACGTGCAAAATGTAGAACCATATATATAGATAGAAAAATACTCATAAAATCACGTAAATAGCTCGATTTTGTATTTTAATGATTTCCACACCCATTATTTCAATATTTCATTTAAACACTTACTTTTCTATAAAAAGTAATAAAACACGAAGGAAATTGCAACGAAATAATATCATATATATCGTAAAAATCACCGTTAGGGCAAATGGTAGTATTTTGGCCGTAACATTCGGCTCGAGTGTCCGTTTGGCGCGCAGGACCCCAATTCGGAAAGCTCGTTCCGACGCCGACGACGTGGTGAATGCCAGGGGCCGTTCAACACCGTTTTCAAGGTCAGAATCTGCTGTTTTCCCTTCCATTTTGGGCTCAGAAGCTTTCAACACGTTTTTCTCCCTTTTATTGTTTTCTTGTTTTCTGTTTTAAATTTTTCGTAGGTAGGTTTCTGTTTCTGTTTCTGTTTCCGTTTCTTTTTCTGTTTCTTTATCTTTTCTAAAATAAAAAATAAAAATAAAAAATTGTCATCAACTAGGATTATGCAAGATCAGAACGCCATGCTGAAACAGCAGATGGCAGCTCTTCAAATGTCGCTTAATCCTATGAATCAGACCCCGTCTTTTCCACGTAACTCACAAGTTACATTATGTGGAAGATGTTGTCGACCGGCCATCTTTGTTGGCGATGTCGCTTTCTTTCCTCTCTTGCGTATCAAGTTAATCTTTGCCCATAATCGTGAAATTTCGAGTCTAGTCACATGTCAAAATTGTGACAATGTGGGACACATCGCTTGCTCGTTTACGTCCATGAGTGGGCAGACAGCTGAAATAAATACTTCCTGTTGCCGCATATCGAGATTTAATAATCGTTCTCACAAAGCGATCTTGAATCGAGGTTTCAATTCTCGAATCCGAATTTCTATCAAAACCGAACTTGATCGCCGTAACCAACATATCAAATTTTCCAATCAAAATCAATGGTTCAATCGAGCAGGTCCGATCCTATGTTTAAAAGTCAGTCTAGCCAATCTTTCTCACAGAACTTTCAGAACTATCAAGCCCCCTCTCAATCGGACTATCTTGAAGCTAAATTGGAGGAGCAAAACAGGACACTCAAGAATCTTGAGAGACGGCTCAGGCAAATGGCTCAAGACCAAGGCATTGACCTAGCTCCCACACTTCCTTATGATAGAGAAGAGGACAATGCCATGAACTTAGGATCCGGCATTCAATTCAGTGGTTCCCCAAAAGTAGAAGTGTCAAGTTTAATGGATTCATCTGTCTTTGGATCCGATGCTCGTATACCCTCAACTGATGAGAATTCTTATGGACATGGATTTAATAACGTTCAAGTGAGATGTTCGTATTGTGGTGGAAACCATTATGAGGCTCAGTGCAGTGGAGGTAATTCACCCCACCAATGGAATACTAATAGCAATTATGATGCAAGTTATGAGAATACACTTCAATCTAACTATGAATCCACATACAATGGTGGGAGGAGTAACTATCCTTATTCTCCGAGGGATCAAGAAGAAAGCAATTTTCCACAAGTGTTCCCACACTCAGAGCCCGAGTCTTACATCACAGCTTTGTTAGAGAAATATATAGAGAGCATAAAGGAAGTTTCTGGAGAAATGGCACACCTGGTGCATCCCGCTTTAGAAGCAAGGAACTGACTTGAGAGAATTAGTTGCACATGATCGCCAAGTTATTGAATATGAAAGGAACCTCGAGATGATGGCGAGTCCTGAAGCGGTAAGGCCGACGTTGAGAGTCGTAGGGATGTAAATCGTGATCCTTTTGAGAACCCATATTGTCTTGATCTGAACGTTTCTGGTGATGATTTATCCAAGTCATCTGATACTGTTAGTTATCCGTCCTTGAATAGCAATGTTGATGTTGATCATACCGAGTACATAGATGTTGCACCTCTAATAGTCCATAATTCTCTTAGATTTGTCATGAGCATTGATAAAGAAATCAACAAGTTGTTGAATGACACTTCTTTCCTAAGCGCGGAAATGTTAGATCACTTTCTAAGAAGACATGGTTGTAGGATTCCAATGCTATATCTTAGAATCCGTGCGAATATCCCTGATATGTGGAGGGAAAAGCATAGGGAGGCCCTTCTTTGTTTTAGTCCTCCTTGATAATGGATAGTGACGTAAGTGTGTCTAGCCAAAGACACTAAAGAAAGGCGCTTGTTGGGAGGCAACCCAATAATAAGAATAGTTTTTTTTTTATTATTTTGGATTATTTTGTTTTTTGTTGAATAAGGGGGGCTAGTTTTGTCTTGTGTCGTCTAGGTTTTTGGAGTCGGTTTCTGTGGCCAGGTAACTTGCATGAGCGGAAGCTACTATCGTTTTTTGATTCATTTGTGCTTTAGTTGAAGCTACTGTCGGTTTTCCGTTGCTATTACTTTCTGATGAATCTTGTAAGCCTTAACGCCGCATTTGCACTTTCGATTTGGAGTTTGGTATTTACGTATGCACATGTTGGACCATATTTGTTTTGTAAACCTCTGTGGTTATATTTGATGCTTAGATGCCCTGTGTTTTCCCTGTGTGGTGATTTTTCCATCTGAGCAATTATATCCTGTGCTTATATCAAACTTTTCTGCGCAATATGTTATATTCCCCTTTCCCCGAGATCTTGTCTTGTTTTTCATGTCTGCAGGATATTTGCGATAGCAATTGTGAGCGTTTAGACGATATCAGTTTTCCGGTGGATGGACCACAGTCTACTGATTTCTTCAAGCATTTCTGGATCTGACTCATGACCACTTCCAGAATTGCCACCTTCGAACTACAAACCAGCTAAGTTTTTCTTATTCTGCACAACATGAGGACATGTTGTTATTTAAGTGTGGGGGAGGGATTGGTTGTACCTACAATGGCTTAATTTATTATGCTTACCACCATTCTTCAAAAATTCAACAAATTTTGAAATTTTTTTTAAAAAATTGTCCCGAGCATGATTTTATTTGAAACTTACTTACTTGTTATATTCCCATACTTGTCTTTGAGTTGACTAGTATTTTAGCATAGACCTTTGATAAATAAGCCTTTACTCGAATTCTTTTCACGTAAGCCTCTTCGATGACGAGCTGAACTTAGGAAATCTGTACTCATTTAAACCAATGATGTTTGATTATGGTTATCAGACCGTTCGCTTAGTGCTCATGTCATGGAAATTGTAATATGTGCGTAGTTGGAATTAAAGTAGGAGGTATCGTGAATATACCGAAGCCTGAATGTGATAAGCGAAAACGTAACTATTGTGCTTTAAAAAGTATGTTGCAAGAAAAAAGTTGGAATTGGGTGTGTCGGAAGCTGGTTGATGATTTGAGTGCGGTGGGGCGTACCACGAATGTCCTATACCACTATGATGACCAAAAGCTCACGACAGTCAGAAGAAGCTGCCTTATGATTTGAGTAAGGTAGGGTATATCTCGAATGTCCTATTCTACTATGACGGGCAAGAGCTCATTCTGATGTGTGTTTAAATGTGAAAGACAAATTAAATCAACTTGCATAAGGAATTTGGTATGAATAAGTGAAAGACTTAGTTATCGCCTACCTTATCCCCAGTATAGACCAATGTATATGTTGTAGGGAATATCCTCTAGGTACAACTGAAAAGATTTCGAAAACACATGTATTACTCTAGTCATGACATGAGTAGTTTTGCAGGGCGTATGTATAGTCACGGTAATTCATTATCTGTCTCTAATGGGTATTGGTTGGTTAGCTTGCATTTAATTGTCAAGTGTGGAATCAGTGGAAATTGAAGAAGGCTTTGCACACACTGCACATTCGAGTAGTTGTTTATTACATTGGATGTATGTTTTTGATGCCAGTCGACCGGTTGTGATCTGATACGTGGGATTTTATGTGGATCAATGTTCAAGTAAGTCCATGGTTTTCTTGTTTTGTTTTGCTCGGGACGAGCAAAAGCTAAGTGTGGGGGAGTTGTTAACGGTGATTTTTACGATATATATGATATTATTTCGTAGCAATTTCCTTCGTGTTTTATTACTTTTTATAGAAAAGTAAGTGTTTAAATGAAATATTGAAAGAATGGGTGTGGAATCATTAAAATGCAAAATCGAGCTATTTACGTGATTTTATGAGTATTTTTCTATCTATATATATGGTTCTACATTTTGCACGCTTCTATTATCTTGTAGGTACATTTACATGGCAAGGATGAGCTAAAAGATATTAAATTGAAGGTTGAATAGAATGAGGAAGATGCATATTGAAGTTGGAATGAAGATTTACAAGTTGGACGTGTGTTTGATGCTCACGTCGGCTGGGCCGGGCGTCCAAAAACGGGCGTCCACTGGAGCCTTTGGATTCAGGATGTTCAGATTTTCTATGGACGATCGTTCAAAATTATATAGTACGGGCGTCTGATCCAGCTCGGCCCGACTCGAAGTTTTTATGCATGACTGGACGGGCGTTCACTCTTTTGGACGGGCGTCCAAGCGCCGCCTCAGCCTAAACCGACTTCAAAACTTATAAATAGTCGCGTTTTTCTGAACCCTAACCAAGACAATTCGATCCCTGGCCGCCCCAGGCCCCTTGGGGCGCCCTAGCTTCGTTTTCCCACCATCATAAACATCTTTTTATCTTCTTTTTATTTATATGATTTGTATTCCAACGATGAGCTAAGGCTAAGGCTAGAACGAGCTTTGTGAAGCCAATTCTCCGCAGTGTCTTGATTTCGACTTTGGATTTGGTTTTGTGAGTTTTTATTTAAAGTTGTTTCTTTATTACGTTTTGTATTGATTTTGCAATTTATATCGAGAGATGGTTGCTTTGTTATGTTTAACGTTTGATGAAAATCATTGTTAGACCTAGATCACCGTAGTAAAGATGGGATTTTTAACCTAAAAATAACGAGAGTTGCTAGGTTAAATTTCTAGGTTGCTAGATTGAGAAGTCTTACACCTTTGTTATGAAAGCGTTAATCTTTAAGATCGAGAGATGAAAGATTAATAGGCAAATTATCTACGAGAGTAGAAATTCATACCTTTGATAGGTGAACCACATCTTTATTAAATCTTCACTGAGCAATCTAGGGTAGAAATTGAGAGTTGCGAGATAGGTGGATCATTGCTTGTTCCTCGTTAACTTAATTGAAATTATGTTTGTGCCTTGTTCTTCGTTGCGATCTTAGAATTTTATTTTTCTCTTTAGTTATAGAATAGATTTAGTTTAGTTAATTTTGTTTGCAACCATATTTTCCTGGCTTTAGATCTCGATCTTCTGTCCAGTTATTCTCATTGTTAGTTTCGTTTTCCGTTTTAGTTCTTCACTGTTTTATTTTCGTATCTTTTTAGTAGTAATCGTGACATAGTTAGGTTAGATAATAAAAACTAGATTAAACAACCCCAATTCCCCGTAAGATCGACCCGGTATCAACCTCTATACTACGATCCCTGCACTTGGGGTATACCGGATTAATAAATTTATTACTTGTTTATTTTCATTGCGAAAATCCGTGACATTAGTGGCTCCACTGTCTAAGTACCAAGCATTGAAATTGACAGTTCTAAGGGTTGCAACATAGGCAGAGATTTGTTTTGGTGCTCCAGTGTTTGTATTATTGACTGGTCCTTGAAAGTCCTCTTCAAACCTATGCCAACATTCTAGTGTTGTATGACCATTCTTACCACATAGTTGGCATGTCATGCCACTCCTGCCACCAGTTCTTCCTTGACTCCTACCACCTCGACCTTTACCACCTCTTGAGTTACCTCTACCTCTGTTATTGTTGTTGTTGGAGTTGGATCTTCCTCCTCTGTAACCTGACCCTTGAGAATAAGTTGCCAAATGAGTAGAAGGGCCTTATGATGCTGTGTTTCCAGTGGACACAGAGGGATTAAACCTGGCCACCAATATTTCATGGGTCAGGAGTTGAGATTGAACCTCAGGCCAGGTAAGAGAGCCAGTGCGGAAGTTATATTCACTATGATCGCCTTCATAGTCTTTATCCAAACCTCTTAAAGCAAACCAATATCAACTCAAAGCTTAGAGATTGGATAGCTTTGATGCAAAGAAGGCCATCACTATATGACTTCATCTCAGGCGGGGTAATCACTCATACTCTTTGAGCCTTTATCAGACCTGGTTAAAGCATTCTTATATTCCAACATCCTAGCCTCAGACTGATTGTTGAACAACACCTCAAGAGTAGACCAGATCTGATGTGAAGTTTCACATCCCATAATTTCAACAATCACTTGCTCTGTGCTAGAACTTAGCAACCAACCAGATAGCAATTGATCTATGGGATCCCATTCTTCTACGGCTGGATTAGAAATAGCAGTGTACGTATCTGTATTAGGAGGCCTGGGTTTAGTACCAAACAGAAATCCTTCAAGATTGTGACCACGCATAATAGGAAGAATGGTATATCGCCAGAGGAGATAATTATCTCTTGTTTGACATTGCAGGTCTAATTGAGATGTCCATGAAATGGAGAAGCGGTTGCGTAATCGAAATTGGAGATCGTCGTGGCGGTATGGTGAAGGAAACGATGGTGGCAGCATCGTTCCGGTGACTTGACTGAAAGGAAAACCAACATAAAATTCTGATGACAGATAAGGAACACTTGAGTAGAAAATTGGCATGACCGGCGGCCTTGTTTGGCCGGTTGTGTTTGCATGACCTCCAGTGACTGTTGATGCTGCAGTGACCGTTGCATGACTTCCGATGACTGTTGCAGCGGTGGTACCAACCGATCTTTGGGCTTGCGATAGTGACATCACCGAGCCTTCCACCGAATCTTTGGAAGTCAAGACTCCGAGCTCATGGTGACGAAACCAAGCTCTGATACCAAGTTTGAATATTGAAATCAACAGAAAGATAAGATCTCCATTGAAGGAGATGAAGAACTTTTGGATAATAAACTTTCTCAATAAGATAAGACTTTCTGGTACATCCATACATAAAGAGCTAGTGACCTTTACATACATGGTTACCAAATACCCACAGAGAAGCACATTATAGTACTTGTATGCTCCTAGCTGGAATCTTATTAAAAATGGTAGCATATGGGTTGATTCGTGTCAATATGGAATTATTTTCTCACGCCCATTATCTACTTTCCCCTTGGTTAGTAATAGTGGGCACAATCCAAATATTTCCTTTATCAATGGTTCTACTAATTTATAAGTTTCCACAAGTAATTGAAATTCTATTTCTTGATTTGTATCTTCAATTTGTGGAAACTTTTCTTCCGTCAAACCCTGATCAAACACATTCCCCGGATAAGCCTCACGCCCGGGCGGTCTTCGTAATAGAAGAGAAATTTGGCGATAAGCTTGTGCTTGTTTGAAGGGATCATCATAAATGATTGAAGTGTGTGGATTCACGATGCATAAAATATTCGTAAATTGCTGCGCTTCAGATAAGGAGCGGTCGTCAATCTAACAGACTGCCAAGTGTCCCAACTGGCATATTACACTTGGTCGCTATTATTTTCATTAGCACATATGATCACACTATTATTATGTCCCGTACATATGGAACACACGTAATTGCTGCCAATTTGGGACAACAATACAATGAAATGGACTGGATGATGTGACGAATTAAAAGACAAATATTTTGTTCAAAAAATGCAATAGGCTGGATCGGGCTCATGTGGCGGAAGAGAAACCGAAAGACATTCACCATTGTTAAAGCACATATATTTATATGTTATGACTATATAAGTAAATAAATATATATTGTATCTTGTATGTACAGTGAATAACATATATAATCAATTAATCATTATATAGTATGTATGTAGTATTGCATAGTGATAGTATGTCTAGTATGTCATATATATATAGAATGTTGTATATAGCATATATAATGTATAGTAGTATAGTACTATGTATATAAAGTATGTAGTTGCAATAGATGGATTCTTTATTTGCAATCTGTAGAACTTTTTGGCCGACATACCTTCGGTATTAGGTGTGTATCATTTGGAGCTACTATCAATAGCGATGGCTTTTGTCGTAACAAGTTTGGAGATATATATATTTTTGTCATTGAAAGAGATGTATCTCTCCTATCATATATAGGCCCAACGATTGGTAATAATAGTGAGCCATTAGGATGTTGACACTTGTCCTTTCCTTTTCTGATCCACCCTCTTTTTTTGTTGCATTCCCGATTCTTGATGTAATCAGTTGCATAACATAAAATCTTATGAAACTTTTTGGGTACAAAACTTTTATGGTACTAGAGGCATAAGCGGTTCCACCAGAGAAACGATGCAATCCTCCACCGCCATCACCACCGCCACCGCCATGAGTGGTATATCCTAACAATTATCTGGCTAACTGGCTTCATGGCAACTCAACATTCTATTAGTGTTGAATTTTCTCATTCTTTGTGTCTCGTTAAAGACAATATTGTTGGGAGTTAGGAAATCAATCCGACCAAAAACCGATTCGAATGAATCGAGTAGAGTCAGAACCCACACAGATTCATCTAGATCGTCAGAACCCACACAGATTCATCTAGATCATGATTAGATCAAGATCTATAGCGGAAGCATGAATTTTGCGATCTAATTAACTAATAAACGATTAATTAATACCTTAAAGAAAAGGTTACGAGATTACCCAATCGAATTGAGATGCCATGATATTCCAGATTGTATTTCCAAGAGACGACGGGTGGACGTCGATCCCATATTCGAACCTGCTCGAATATGCTCCAAGAAAAACCCAGTTTTTCTTCTTTCTAATGGCTAAGACAAGAAAACAAAAATTCTCTCTTTTTTTCTATGAAATATGGCGTTGGTTTTTTTCCCATTTGGGATAATAGAAAAAGTCTTTTCTATAATAAATATTATTTACCGAATAAATAATATCCGCATATTCATTAAATAAACCAACTATTTTATTTATTCTCGAGGTTCCAAAATACGAGAATTCACTCACGTGTTAGGAGCCAACCCGGGGACCATGGACTTATAACCAGTAGCTCCAATAAATTGAATAATATATTCATCGAACAGAATATTTCTACTCAACTTATTAATTCCGGATTACGCCACCATAAATCCGAAACTGAACTCTATCGATTATAGATATAACTTATTCTCAAAGTGTCGAGTCAATAAGTGTCCATGGATATAATCATTACATATAGACTAACCCCCCATAGACTATCCATAATGAAGGCGGAATGTTTCCGTAAACCTTCTTATCATTACATCTTATCATTATTTACCATTATCCCACTAGTGATCAATTGGCTCATAACCAATATGAACTCCGCGGATCGATCTTCTAGGATTAACAAATAAGGGGATTGTCTTTTTATTTCCCGCAGGAATGAATGGATTTCATATCTGTGAGACACTCACTCCTCACTCATTCCAAAACAGTGGCAACGTGAAAGTGATTCGGACCGCGCTTCTTAGCAATCCTTAACGAACACATAAAACCCTATCTTGAAACAAGCAGGAGTCTGCAATCACTTCAAGATTAAGGTTAATCCATATATGATCATCTAATGATTTAACAAGATTTCTCAATCACGGAATTATATGAGAAATGCATATTAAATCGGTACAGTCCTATATTACTACATCATATATAAATGCCCCACTTAGATAACCAATATCGACGGTCCATATAAGACGGTCACACCATAAAGTGTTCTGGGCGCATTAATGGTGGTTTAATCAATAGACCCCATACTATACTTTGATTAAGTTCATCACGGACTTACAGTTCAAGTGTATCACCATAAACTTAATCCTCGCGTGTGACAGACACTAAGTTATATGGCTACATATGATACAACATGGGATTTTCAGTAGTGTATTACTTATGAGCACGAATCAAATAATAAGATGAGAATAAAGCTGTCATTTATTAATAATAAAAATTAATTACATAAATTGTCTTTCGGGCACTACTTCCAACAAATACCACAATGACTATGCTTCTCAAAGGACATCTCAAGGATGGCTTGTACCAGATAGCTCTTCCTCTAACTGTTTAATCACATGCCTCCTTTCAATCCAAGCATGCCTCTTATTTTCAGTCAAGTTCTGTTTTTAGTGCATTCTTGTGTCAGACTGAGTTTGTTTCCTTTGAGAAAAAACCCAATATATGGCACATGAGACTCTGCCACCCCTCAAATAAAATGTTGAGTAGATTACTTTTTGAATGTAATACACAAGTTAATGGTGAATTAAAATTCTGGAAGGCTTGTTAGCTTGGTAAATCACATGTTTCTGCTCATTTACCCATTATTTCTCATGCTAGTTGTATTATAGATCTTATACATACAGATGTGTGTGGACTATTCCCAGTTAAATATGTTGGAGGAGACGGGCGGAGCCATGATTTTAAATTGGGGTGGGCTAATGGATTATATCGAATTCTCTGGGTGGCTGGATTAAGAATATTTTATGGATCGAAATGGACTACATAGATTTTTTTAGTGTAATATTTTTTGTCCGGTTGGGCTTAGCCCTTTCATGTCTATACATAGGTACGCCCTTGTTGGAAGATTCAGTTACTATATACATTTCATGGATGATCACTCTATGTATACTTGGATTTATACATTAAGGCCAAATTAGAGGGCCTAATGCCTTTATTTAGTTCCAAACTATGGTAGATAATCAACTTTCTAAGAGTATAATAATTGTTCAATTTGATTGGGGAGGACAATATAGACCTTTTGAATCTTCAAAACAATGATTTATTTTTAGACATATGCGTCCTCATGATCACCCTCAAAGTGTTAGAGCTGAGAGAAAGCACATGCACATGATTGAACTAAGTTTGACATTGCTTGCACAAGCCCCTATGACCTTAAGGTGCTGGTGGGACAGTTACGTATATGTAGCGACCATCATAAACATTACCATCTCTCAATCTAAATCACAAATCTCAACATGAATGCATATTTCATGCAAAACCAATTTATAGGAGACGTAAAATATTTAGATGCGCTATATATCCACATATTGGACCCTTCCATAATGTTAAGTTTCATTTTCATACAAAAATGCATTAACCTTGGTTTGAGTACTTGTCACAAGTATACAAATGCTTATATGAGAGGGGAAGGGTTTACATTTCTAAGAATGTAGACTTTATTGAGCCCATATTTCCATCCTCCATTGGTTTTGGATTTGGTCCATCCAGATAAGTGGTTCATGAGGACATTCCATCCATTCCCCCCTTCATTTTGGCACATGAGTTGTGAAGTCCTAGAAAGCTGAAAAGTACCACCAACCGTAATTTCAATGCTATCGACATTGAAACCTTTTTTTGAAACCTTACCCTCTTACACAACATCACCTACTTATCACATTGTTACAAGCTCTAGCTGTCAAACATCAAGCTCAGCACACTACTCACCATCCTTACCTTCCTCACCTTCTATACAGACCAACACCAAAAGTTCAAATGTTACCTCCTTAATTCCACTTGAAGCTCCAGTAAACAGAGGAAATCCGATGTACACCAGATCAAAAAGATTTTCAAGCCTAAAACTTACTTCACCTCATCCTCTAGCATTAACATTTGAATTTCCTAAGTATTTTCTAGAATGAATGGTTCGAGGCTATAGATGAAGAGTACTAGGCCTTGATGCTCAACAAAACATGGAAATCATCCACCATCTTCTTATATCAATACATGGCAAGTAATAGAAGGATTTTCAAACTTAAATTTAGACAAGATGGAACAATATTAAAGTATAAAGGAAGACTAGTGATAAAAGGTTTTCATCAGTCATATGGGATTGACATCACAAAGGCATAGCCTAGTGGCAAAGTCCTCCACCATCACGAGTCATCAAAGCATTGGTTCTATCTAAGAATTGGTATGTAAGGAAAGTTGATATAAACAATGCCTTGATCAATAGACCACTTCAAATTGTCTACATGCCTTGGTCAGAGGGTTTTACAGACGAGGCACGACTAGAATTCGTGTGCAGATTAGAAAATGACTTGTATAGATTAAAACAAGCTTTCATGTCATGCCTTCTATCAATCTTTATTAGACAATTCTCAATTCATATTCTCTGTTGGTGGTCAGGTCTTGTTCCTTGTTGTGTATGTTGATGATATCCCAATCACAAGAAGCTCAAGTGTCTTGATCAAAAACTTTATTCATGTGTTGAATGCCGTATATGGATTGAAGGACTAAGGTATGTTTCACACTTTTTTAGGAATGCAAACCTATGGGATACATCTGGAATTAAATCTTACATAAACACATTATGCATCTCAATTGTTGAAGATGATGGGCCTGGAACACATAAAACCTTACCATGCTCTTATAGTTCCTGGTAAACGATTAACCCCCAAAAAGGCATCCCAATGGCCAATCCTACATTATAAAAGAGTGATATCAGAGGACTTTAATACCTCACCTTCAGTAGACCTGACTTATACTATGTTGTAAACTCATTAAGTCAGCTTTTGCAAGAACCAAAAATAGTACATTGGTATGCCCTAAAAAGGATTCTTTTGTATGTGAAAGGAATGCTTGGCTTTGGATTACATTTCAATCCATCGTATGACATACACCTTGGTTTCTCCTCTTATGAAGATTGGGAAACATTTCATATGGACAGAAGATTTGTGGCTAGATATTGTGTGTACTTAGGTGACACTTTGGTGTGTTGGAGCTATAAAAAGCAAAGTGCGGTGTCGAGTTCCAACATTTAATCAGAGTATCGAGCTCTAGATACTCTTCACAGAAATTGTTGGTCCCTTGGAAAGGCTAACACAAGTTTAGAGGGGGGGTGAATAAACTTGTCACCAAAACGATCCCAATGGAATAGTCCAGGAACTAAGTTTCTCTGAAACTTAAACGATTTTCGATTCTGTCCCTTAACTTGTGAGGAGTTGGTGACTAAGCGAGATTAAATCAAAGCGACTTAAGTGGCCGAGTCAAGCGGCGTGGATATAATTTTAGCCTTTAAAGTGATCTTGTTATTACATTATGAAAGCGAGTGTTGTGAATTACGTGAATGTCGATTTGTATTTGTGAGATGTATAGCAATCAAATATCACAATCTTTGTAAGTAAATGCTAAATAAATAAGTAAATGCGTAAAGTAAATCAGTCGGATGTTATAGAGGTTCCAGGTGGTGTAATCACATCGTCCTCTCTTCCTCGTAGTGTGCGGAGGAAAATTCCACTAGAACTTCTTGAGATAAATCTGTTACAAAAAGTCCTAAACAATAGTCCTTGGCTAATCCTTAGCTTCACTATCTAAACACTTGTAGAGCAGGTAGGATTCTTTGCTCTTCAATTGTTTGAACCATTTGTCCTTGGGGGTAGAATTGCCTCTTCACCCATTTCATCACAAACACAGTCTTCCCGGATGCACTCAACTATCCTTCACACCTTCTTGGTGTTTCACGATCTGAACCTTTGATATAATCAAAGTTGAGACCTTGAATCAATGACTATGATTCAAGCGTGATTTGAGCTTTTCTTAGATGATTGATTTAAGCCTTTGCTCTGTATTTCTTCAAATGTAAGATCTTGAATGCATGTCTGAATATATGTTTGAACACTTTGAAGAAAATTCTTGATCGTGCAATTAAGTATTTAGCAGGTATTCTTTTGAATTTTGGCTTTCCCCCTCAATTTTTAATCTTCCTTGACTAGATAGATTATCTCGCTTTTTATCGTATGCCTGCTCTCTCTTTTTGATGTTGTAGAGGCAATGTATTTATAGGGGTTTATCCTGCTTTGTAACGGCTATGTTTTACGGCCGTTCTGTTTGTGTCGATGACTCATCCAATGAGATTTCTTACTTTACAACGTTCGATTGTACTTTCGGTTTGTTGGATGGCTGACTTATAAAAGCGAGTTTCCTTGTCAGTTTTTCACTTGTCGATTTCTAAGCGACTTGGAGCATTAATTGTGATTTTATTCTTCTTCAAATATCAATACTCGATTTTCATCGATTACAATTGACTTAATCAGTACACCATTATACATTTTCATCTAAGAATTCATTGACCTTATGATTCTTAGGTCTTCATACAAGATCTATAAAGTCGATTCGAGTTACCACAATCTTGCACGAAGTCCAACTTTCTGATCTCGACTTTTAATCTTCATAAGCGAGTTTGATCCTCGATTCTTCATTCTTCAATAATTGAGTCTGTGTCCTCGGTTCTTCATTATTCAATAAGCGAGTCTGTGTCCTCGGTTCTTCATTCTTCAATAAGCGAGTCTGTGTCCTCGATTCTTCCATCTTCTAGATAAGCCAAGCGAGTGCAGTAACTCTCAAATAACTTACCTTCTTGATGGGTGTATATAAAGTCGATTTGTTTGTCTTGATGAATTCGATTTTCTAATTGATTCCCGATTTTGATTTTCACGACACGCTAATAATTACGATTAGCTTGTGCGATGTAACCTATACAAAAATCGACTCTAATAAAACTTATACATTCGATTCTAGACATCTTTTAGCTTTTCACTCTAACGGTGGCTTGACACTTCATCAAATAGGGTTAATACAACATTATAATAAGTAAGATGAATTATCATCAAAACATAAATTTTATTTCCAACAATTTCCCCACTTTTTGATGATGCCAAAACTCTCCCTAAAAGAAAAGCTTAAAGATCAATACAATAATAAAAGCGTAAAAGCTGAGCGGTTTTCAATAGGATGAGCAAAAGCGGATACAAGCATTTTGTTCAAATGTCTATGATTAAAGTGAGCTTCTTCTTAGCTTTTTGCATAACTAGATCATATCTTTTTGTCTTGTCATACTGAGGCGAAAATCTTCTTCAAGTTTGGAGTCTTCCTTTGAAAGGTCTTGTTGTAGTCAACTTGACTACTTTCTTTCCATCTTCTCCATTGAATTAGCTTGGATAAGCTTGAGTCTTCAGGATAGTATTTTTCAAATTCACATTATGTCGGCTTTCATTTGTTCAACTTTATCTTTGATCTTTAGTTTGTGTTTCAATCCTTGATTCTTCTTATGTTGTGCAATCTTTTGATTTGAGTGAACATCAGACAAAAAGTAGTTCAAGGATTCTTCGAATGTTCTATCCTTGTACTTGGCTTTGATAGGATTGTAGTCTTTGACAAACTGCGTCCACAGATCCTTTGTAAGAGTAACTCTTCTATCTCCAGGTTGATTGTATTTTGCAATGAGTTGATCTTCAGTTAACTCTTTCTTCAAAAACTTAGGATCTGATATGTATCTTTGTAGTTCTTCTTCAAGTTTCTTCATTTCTTTGAGTAATTTCACTTTTCTTCTTGACTTCCCCTTTTTGGCATCATATAAGCGATCTACTAGGGCATGGGTTGCCTTTTGATCTTCTGAAATTTGTCATTTGAGAGTCAAGTACTTCCTTGAGTTGAGTTTCTAATCCGTAGATATCTTTGATTAATATGCCAATGAGCTTGAGCATGAGTTTCTCTATCTACAGAGTTGAATCTTCAAGGTGTTGTTTGAGTAAAACAATTTCGAGGAAGAACTTGAACTTGCTTTGTGAATCATCTCTAGTCTTGCATGAACCGAAACATCGATTCTAGTTCTATAATCAAGATATTCGAGAGATGTTTGATAAGAGACCATTACGTATCTCTTAGGTGAGTACTATTTTCAAGTTGTCATGAACTTTGGCCAATTCTTCCTTAGATAGAAAATCGGAGGGATCATATGTAGCTTCCACTTGATCCTTGTCACGAGTATCTATAACCATCGGTTATCCGATTTCATCACACGCTTCTTTGATTGACATTTATGCGGTTTTCAACGAGACAATGCTTTTCTTTGTGGTGCGGTTTGTATTCTTGGATGTTGTGATTGAGTGATTGCTTGCAAAATTGTAGTATCATCGGCTTCTTTTCTTGGCCTATCATGATCGTCATCATCCTTTTTACGTGAAGCTGTCTTTAGGCGATGTGCACGATTCTCTTCTTTTGCTAATTCATAAATCTTTTGAAACAATTGTCCGAAATTCCTTAATAGGAAGCAGTAAAGATCTCTTACTTCCAATTTCTCCAAGAGTGATTTTTCTTCAATCTATAAATTTGCATCACGAGTCTTACGGTTGAAGTTTCATTTTCATCGACTTTATGATTTTGTCGACTTGAAGATTGGTGCCAATTGTTGAAGCCAGGCCGCTTTTTGTGTTTGAGAAGTGAGGTTAGCAATGACATCCTCTTGGTATCTTGATTGTCAATTGTTGTTCCCCTCGATTAGGTGCTATCTCACTTGATATTTGAGTACAAGCATCTTACAACCGATCTTTCTTCTGTGAATCTTGATTTTAAGCTTGGTCCTCTCGTATTCGATTTCTTCTTTGAGACCACGATTGACCGTTTTCCTTTCTCTTGGAAAGTTGCTACGTGATTTCCTTTGATGTCACTTTGTTTCCCTTGCTTCCTTTCCTTCCTTGATTCTTTCCAAATAAAAGCGAATGATTCCACTAAGAGTTTTCTTTAGTGAAATCGCCATCGATTACTTGTCCTTGACTTGAGCTTTTGCCATACTTTCTAATTCAGATATGTTGCTTTTGAATTGATTGAAAACATAACTTTGCCCAATTGAATTCAATGTTCTCCCAGATTATGTTCATTAGCAAAATATTTTCTTCCGAAAGTATACTAATCCCTTTGGATTTTCCAATGGCGTGTTCTTTGAGCCATCTGTTTGAGGTGTCCCAATTAAAGCTTGATTTTGTCGACATGAACTCCGAGTGCGATTGGTTACGTAGGCGAAGTCATCGATACGAAAAAACCTTCTTTATCCAATGGTAGGGTTCTAATTCTGTTGAAGTTCTTTCTTTGTATTTGCGAACCCAAAGAGTGATCTCATGACTCTTTCATTGAGTACAATTCGATCTCCACGAACTATAGTAGTTAAGGAATCCCGACCAATCGCATATTTTGCCAAAAGCGCAAAATTCCTTCCACATCTCGTCTTGCTTTGAAGCGAACTTGAGAAGGTTGTTCAACCTTGGTTGCTTTTCGATTTTATCTAAGTATACAAGCGGCTATGAGTGTTTTGACACATAGCTTCATACATGTCGAGTGTTAGTTCATCCGACTCTCGTGATTAAGCGACTATCTTTGAATCAATTCGGTGTCCATGTTTGAGTGTGAACACAGAGAAATTTGATTTGGAAGGGTAGGTTTGAAAAATTGTGAAAAGAAATTGAATAAATAGGTGGGATATTCTGGCGGTTGAATGGTACAACTTTTCTAATTCCATGATGGTTTTGATAACCGATACATGTACTGCTTTCTGACAATCGTGGGGTGTACACACGAAGTTCTAACAAAAAGAACTGTGGCAATTTAATGCGATATAACCCTTGTTGATTCTATCTTATCAACTTTTGACCAAATATGAAAGCGATCTTGAGTCGGTTTCAAATATAATTCGATTCTTGTCAAAATTTTAGTTTTGCCAAAATCTTCCAATTTGTCGATTTGAGATTGTTGATGTCAATGACTAGTCATTAAGTGGCGCACCCGACATAACAAAGATTAATCCCTTGGCGAATCTAAAGCTTAGCGACTTTGATTATTCCCAACTCAGTTCTTAGTTTTGCAAATCTCTCTTTGTCCGGTGGCTTAGTGAAGATGTGCATTAGCGATCTTGATGAGTACATAAAGAAGCTGTTATATCCTTCTTTTTCTGCATGATCTCTTATAAAGTGGTGGCGTACATCAATGTGCTTTGTTCTTGAATGTAAAAGCTGGATTATCGATAATTGCAATTGCACTTGTGTTATCACACATTATGGGAATTGTTCCTTCTTACATCCCATAGTCTCTTAATTCTTTATCGATCCATAAAACTTGAGCACAACAACTTCCAATTGCTATATATTCAACCTGCTTTGTTGAAGTTGAAATTGAGTTTTGCTTCTTGCTAAACCATGACACAAGTCTATTTCTAATAAGCGACATGTGCCTGATGTGCTTTTACATCCCACTTTGCATCCAAACATAATCTGAATCGAGTAAGAAATCGGCTTGAATTCTCCTTCTTTTGAATACCAAATACCAACTCCATCTGTATCTTTTAGATATTTCAAGGTCCTTTTACAAGCTGTGAGATGGCTTTCCTTTGGTCTTGGTGAAATCTTGCACAAACACCGGCGATAAAGGATATGTCAGGCCTACTTGCATAAGATAGAGTAAGCTTCAATCATCATACAGAGTGTTTGATCAACATCTTTACCTTCTTTATCTTCATCTAATCGATGTTAGTCCCCATTGGTGTAGAAATTCGAGTAGATTTCTCCATACCAAACTTTTGATAAGTTCTCTTGTATATTTGGTTTGATGAATGAAGATTCCATCGACTAGTTGCTTAACTTGCAAACCTAGGAAATAATTTAATTCCCCATCATACTCATTTGAAATTTGCTTTTCATCAAACTTGCAAATTTCTCACATAGTTATTCATTTTCGATCCAAAGATGATATCATCAACATAAATCTGAACAAGTAGAGTATCTTCTCCATTCTTCATCACGAACAATGTTTTGTCGATTGTTCCTTTGATAAATCCATTATCTACCAAAAATTGAGGCAGGGTTTAGTACCAAGCTCTTGGTGCTTGTTTAAGTCCATAAAGAGCTTTCCTTAGTCTCAAAAACTTTATTAGTTTGATCCTTGATTTCAAATCCCGGTGGTTGTTGAACATACATTTCTTCTTCAAGAATTCCATTTAAAAACGCACTTTTGACATCCATCGATAAACTTTGAATTTCTTATGAGTGCGTAAGCAAGAAAAATCGATTGCTTCTAGTCTTGCGGTGGTGCGTAAGTTTCATCAAAATCTATGCCTACGCTTGAGAGTATCCTTTGGCTACTAGTGCGGCTTTATTTCTAATGACATTTCCATCTTCATCAAGTTTATTTCGAAAACCCATTTGGTTCCAATGATATTTACATGAAGCCCGTTTTATCTACCGGTTCATACTGATTTCTCTCAAATTCATTTAGTTCTTCTTGCATAGCTAATATCCAATCTGGATCTTTTAAGGCTTCTTCAAGTTCTTTAGGTTACGATTGAGATAAAAAAACAAAAAAACATGCTATCATCGCATCTAGTTGATGTCTTGTTCGAACTCCGACTTGAGTATCACCAATAACTTGTTCTTGAGGATGATCTTTCATCCATTGATGTGTGTGAGTTTGTATTGGCTGATTTGTATTTTGTTCAATGATTCTTCAAAAATTGGTTCTTGAATTTGTTCAACGAATCGATTGAGGTTGTTCAAATTGTTGAGTAGTTGGAAGCCGAGGTGATCTTGATCTGAACATTACGAAATTTGTAGTCTTCCAACTTCAAGTGAAAGCAGTTACGGTATGATTGGTAGCGGGGCGAGGAACTGGTTGGTCGGTCTTGATTGTTTCACCAGAAAATTTGGTTCATCAAATACCACATGTATTGATTCTTCATGCTTGAGTGTCCTTTTATTCAATACTCTGAATGCTTTGCGACACTTGAATATCTAGGAAAATTCATTCATCGACTTTGGGTTGAAAAACATGAAGTGATCTTTTCCATTATTGTGTATGAAACATTTGCTTCCAAATGCATGAAAGTATGAAACATTTGGTTTTCTTCCATTCCAAATTTCATAAGGAGTCTTTTCATGTCTCTTGTTCATGAGAGCTACATTACGAGTATAGCAAGCCGTGTTTACTATTACGCCCAATATCTTTCGAGGTAGTTTAGCTTCACAAATCATAGTTCTTCCGACTTCTTTGAGTGTTACTGTTTCTTCTTTCAATTACACCATTTTGTTGTGGTGTTCTGTGGCGACAAGTTGGTGTAAAACACCATTTTCTTCACAATATTCTATAATCACCTTTGTTGAGGAATTCGGTTCCTTTATCGGATCTTATCTTCACAATGAAACTCCTTTACGATTAAAAGTCTTTTAAGAAGTTACGTGAGTTTTGCTTGGTTTCACTTTTCTTGGTTAGAAAGATTACCCAAGTATATCTTGAAAAATCATCTACTACCACCAATGTATACTTCTTTCCACTTGATACTAATTGGTGTAATAGGTCCAAATAAGTCCATATGTAGCAATTCTAGATGTCACAGTTTGTTGAATCTTTGAGACTTAGTCTTGAAACTTGCCTTTGTTTGTTTTCCTGTTGACACGCATCACATAAAGTCATCCTTCTTATATGATATCTCTGGTAGTCCAATGACTAGTTGTTTCTTAACAAGTGTGTTGATGTCATCAAAGTTGAGATGACTCGAGTTTCTTGTGCCATAGCCAAGATCTACGATTTGGTATGAACAAGCAAACAAGTTTCAATGACAATTTGTTGTCCAATCTACCACATACATGTTTTCCTTTCTTCTTCCGGCTAGGACAACTTGATAAGGTGATTCGTTGATGACAACACGAAATTCTTTATCAAAGGTAACTTTGTATCCCATATCACAAAATTGACTTGTCTTTGAGTAGGTTGTAGTGTAGTCCTACTACATAAGATACATTCTTGATTGTAAGTCCATTCTGATTAAGGTGCCAAACCTGCGGTGTAACTTTGGTTTATCTTTGCTTCCAAAATTAACTTTTGGTCCATTCTTTCAACGAAATTACGAGGCAGTCTTTGCTCTTTGTCATGTGTCTAGAGCAACCAACATCAAAAGTACCATATATCTGCAATGAAAATTAGAAATTTTTAGGTACTCAACTTCGATTTGGGTCCATGAGGTCGATTAATCGGTACAACTCTGGGAATATATCCTTTTGGAATTCTTGGATATTGTTGCACTTGTTTTCATATATGTAAGCCACACTCCCATAGTATCTATGCTTGGGTGTGTCTTATTTATATGATTTCTCGAATCTTCATTGTAATTTGTTTCCATGTTGATTTTGTTATTAAAAGCGGTGTAATAACCATCATTCATTCATCTTGAGTGCTGTATTGACCTTTGTCTTGACTTATCTTGAGAAGCTGTGATTAGTTCTTTCTTTGAGTTTTAGATTTGAAACTTGTGATAAGCTTTGATGCGGAATGATTGTCATTATCGAGTTTATTAACAAATTTAGTAAAATTCAATCATCATCGAGAGGATATAACCTTCCTTTCCCCCAAATGTGTGAATCTTTGAATGATTGACATTCTTGGATTTGTTTTGATTGTAATTTTTACGGTTCCCGACTTCATTGGTTTTGTGGATCGGCAATTGATTTGCGGTGTTGGTTTCCATTGAATACAAATTGATCTACCATTTGATTTAGTCTTGTGGGTAGATCCATGCGTTGTCTTCTTAGAAAACCGATTTATCTGTGTGATCTGGGCTTTCTTGGTTCGACAATTTTCTCGGCCAGATGGAACTTGCTCAACTACAAACTTGATACCAGATTACGGTATTTAGTCCAACGGTTTTGCTAGTTCCATTCTTCAAAGATTGCTTTGTGTATCAAATCCTAACTTGATTCTGTCTCCATATGGTTTTCCGTTTGAATCCGATGAATTGAACTCGATTGAGCAAGCGATTCGATTCTTTGCCGGCGATCTGATGGGCGATCTTTGAATCTTTCCTTTATCGATTTTAGTCGGTTTCAACATTTTTAGTTCGAGACTTCAATCTTTCAACTTCAAGAATTAGACTTTCTTTCGGCTTTGATTGATTCATAACCGACTTTGTATGGTTACCGGTGATTCATCAAGTCATCAAGAGTTTCTTCTAATTCTAGATCTTTTGGATTGGAGTCGGCGATCGAAGAACATGCATTTATCATGGAAATCGGTGAGGAGTATTTAGAGTTTGATTCACATACCTCATTTGGATCTTCCATGTGTGCCATTAAAGCCGTGTCATCGACAATCTTTGATGCCCGGCTTCATGTCGATTCATCTCCACAAAGAAGTGCTCTTCTACCAACTCTCCTTGGTGGTGTCTTCTTGATCGATTCGGACATTCGGCTTTATAGTGTCTTGGTTTCTTGCAGTTGAAACAAAGGTATTCATCATCTTTCCTCTTTTAGAGTCTTTTTGATGAACTTTTGAGTGGTTGGGTGTCCACTCTTCATTCTTCAAATTCTGTTCATCATTAGAGCCATTTGTTCTTCCATTTCATCCAATTCATGAATATTGTTGGATGAGTTTTCTTGAATCTCTTTTGATCTTTCTTTTGCCAAGTGATGTGGTCTTTGGTTCTTCCAGAGCTTTGATTATTGCAAATTGTGGTTGTGAAATCTTCATTTGAATTCATAAGCTTTGGATCTGAAAGATCTTGAATGAATCTTACACATCAAGTCTCTGGA
This sequence comes from Gentiana macrophylla, assembly GCA_026214975.1. Classification (NCBI taxonomy): domain Eukaryota; kingdom Viridiplantae; phylum Streptophyta; class Magnoliopsida; order Gentianales; family Gentianaceae; genus Gentiana; species Gentiana macrophylla. The sequence goes on along the minus strand of CM047808.1, from coordinate 15,825,330 downwards.
TTCTTCCATGGCGGTGACCTTCATTTTCCGACACATTGGCAATGCCTTCAATATCCTGGTGTTGATGACTTTCTTTGAGTATTCAATCTTGAGTAGATCTAGTTCATCCATAATAGCCCGAATCTTGTCTCCATTTGATCAATGGTTTCTCCATATTTCATCTTGAAATTCTCAAACTTTTGCTTTACAAATGAAATTTTATTTTCCTTGATTGAATCTGTTCCTTATAAAACTAAGCGAAGTTTGTCCCACATTTCTTTGGCCGTTGTGCATTCTTTCACCTTCAAGTACATGTTCTTTGTCAAGAGTTACGAGGATAAAGTCCATGGCAACATTGTTGAGATTGTTCGGCTTGCGATCATCACTAGTCCATTCAGATTTGGGTTTTGGAACTCGAACTTGTCTGTCACCTTCGGTTTGCATGTAGGTGATGCGGATTGATCCATCGGTGAGTACATCCATCATTTCATCATGAGTAGGCGCTAGGAATGCTGCATCGACGTTTGTATTCGTCAAATCATCCATGTTGCACATAAGCATTTGTCTTGCATATTGATTGTTATCCATTGTGAGTGAGTGAAAATCGACGATGATTTAAAACTTAGCTTTCAAATAAGAACAACTAGAGGATAACGAGCAAATGATATCAGTTAAAGAAACACCGCTCCGATACCAATTGTTGGTCCTTGGAAAGCTAACACAAGTTTAGAGGGGTGAATAAACTTGTCACCAAAAAGCGATCTGAGCTGGAATAGTCCCAGGAACTAAGTTTCTCTGAAACTTAAAGCGATTTTCGAGTTCTGTCCCTTAACTTGTCTTGGAGTTGGTGACTAAGTGAGATTAAATCAAAGCGACTTAAGTGGCCCGAGTCAAGCTGGTAGCGGATATAATTTTAGCCTTTAAAGTGATCTTGTTATTACATTATGGCCAGAGTGTTGTGAATTACAGTGAATGTCGAGTTGTGTTGTATGAGATGTATAGCAATCAAATATCACAATGCTGTAAGTAAATGCTAAATAAATAAGTAAATGCGTAAAGTAAATGAGTCGGATGTTATAGAGGTTCCAGGTGGTGTAATCATGTACGTCCTCTCTTCCCCTGTGGTGCGAAGGAAAATTCCACTAGAACTTCTTGAGATAAACTGTTACAAAAAGTCCTAAACAATAGTCCTTGGCTAATCCTTAGCTTCACTATCTAAACACTTGTAGAACAGGTAGGATTGCTGCTCTTCAATTGTTTGAACCACTGGTCCTTGGACGGTAGAATTGCCTCTTCACTAGCTCATCACAAACACAGTCTTCCTGACTGCACTCAACTGTCCTTCACACCTTCTTGGTTAGACCTTTGATATAATCAAAGTTGAGACCTTGAATCAATGACTATGATTCAACTGTGATTTGAGCTTTTCTTCTAGATGATTGATTTAAGCACTGCTCTGTATTTCTTCAAATGTAAGATCTTGAATCTGTCAGAATATATTTGAACACTTTGAAGAAAATTCTTGATCGTGCAATTAACTATTTAGCAGGTATTCTTTTGAATTTTGGCTTTCCCCCTCAATTTTTAATCTTCCTTGACTAGATAGATTATCTCGCTTTTTATCGTATGCCTGCTCTCTCTTTTTGATGTTGTAGAGGCAATGTATTTATAGGGGTTTATCACCTTTGTAACGGCTATGTTTTACGACCGTTCTGTTTGTGTCGATGACTCGTCAATGAGATTTCTTACTTTACAACGTTCGATTGTACTTTCGGTTTGTTGGATGGCTGACTTATAAAACTGGGTTTCCTTGTCAGTTTCCTAACTGACTTGGAGCATTAACTGTGATTTTATTCTTCTTCAAATATCGATTACTCGATTTTCATCGATTACAATTGACTTAATCGAGTACACCATGATACATTTATCATCTAAGAATTCATTGACCTTATGATTCTTAGGTCTTCATACAAGATCTATAAAGTCGATTCGAGTTACCACAATCTTGCACAAGTCCAACTTTACTGATCTTGACTTTTAATCTTCATAAGCTGAGTTTGATCCTCGATTCTTCATTCTTCAATAAGCGAGTCTATGTCCTCTCGGTTCTTCATTCTTCAATAATGCGATCTGTGTCCCTCGGTTCTTCCATCTTCTAGATAAGCCAAGCCAGTGCAGTAACTCTCGGCGAACTTACCTTCTTCGATGGTGTATACGAGTCGATTTGTTTGTCTTGATGAATTCGATTTTCTAATTGATTCCCGTTTTCGATTTCACGACACGCTAATAATTACGATTAGCTTATGCGATGTAACATATACAAAAATCAGACTCTAATAAAACTTATACATTCAGTTCTAGACATCTTTTAGCTTTTCACTATAACAGCTGGCTTCAGCACTTCATCAAATGGGGTTAATACAACATTATAATAAGTAAGATGAATTATCATCAAAACATAAATTTTATTTCCAACAGAAATGAAATATTCGCAATATCTTGTAGTTAAGTTAGGTTTGAAATGTCATGTATTGTTAAAGCTTGGTGTGACAACACAAGTCGCGACATCCACAAGCCTCAAACCATGTGTTCATGCTCGAAATAAAACACATTAAGGTTGACATTCATAATATTAGAAATTTGGTCATGCAAAGAAAGTTGAATGTCCATTATATTCCTTCAGGACGTCAAGTTATAGTCAGCCTTACGAAGGCTCTCCCTATCTCTTCTTACCAACAATCCAATAAAAAACTAAATGTTGTTACCACACCCTCTACTTTACGGGGGCTGAAAGTCGACCTTCATGTATTTATCCTACCATATGTTGGCCTTACATTTGTTAATAATAGTTAGTCATTAGGATGTTGACACTTGTGCTTCCCTTAGAAATCCACCGAGCTATGATATGGCTCTTTTATGCTGCATTCATAATGCAACCGTTTGAATAACAGGAATTCTATTGAAAGATAGAGCTTAGTTATTTTCCGTGGCGCTTTATGTCCTAGGATCACGAGTCCTTATCCGGAAAAAAACACCAAACACGCAAATAACTAAAATTTAATCTAATTATAAACGTAAGCGTTACGTAGACAAACATCTGAGAACAAGACGGAAGATAAAACGACAGACTCGGGTGGCTAATACGACTAACAAATGATCAAAAGTAACACAGGTTGCATCTAATACATCATCAAAAGACTTATTATAACCATCAAATACAAATAATCCATTACATCATCATAACCACAAAGTAAACTCGTTGATTTATATCATTACAGAGATAAGAGAGACTATACCCAAAATAAAATGGAAGAAAGAACAACAGACTTCATCTGCATCATCTCCGTGTCACTCATTAGTGGTCTCGAAACAATCTAAAATACCCCATCTTCTCAGGGTGAGGAACAATGAAGAAAGGAGTAAGTATATATGTAATTAGTAAGAGGGTGTTGTAAAGAGATTTATTGGGGTGTATTTCATTTTAAATACGTATTGGATTGTATATGTATTGTTAGTGCAGGTTTGGTAATGTTCTAGAGCCCAAAAAGGTGTTGAATTTAGTCTAGAAATTCAGAATTTCGAGCAGGAAATCGTACATGATGAAAAACTATAGAAACAGGTTGCAGGCACGGTACGCGTGTGCCTACCATATTGTTAGGCCGGTGTGCGCTTGTGGGCAAATTTTTAGGATGAAACTCTCGATTAGTTGTAAAGGCGCTACCATCTTGTTAGGCGTGCGCCTACCAATCTGAAGAGTTGGAAGTTTTCCAGTGTCTTGGGCACATGCTTAAGGACCCGTGGCGTAGGCCTAATTCCCAGAAACACTTTTTGGGCTAATTCTGAATGCTAATCGATATGTAAAGGTCCTATGAACATAGGTCACTTACTAAAAGCAATGTTTAAGCATGTTTTGATGTGTTATTCTCTGTGACTTGGTATGCATGCCTTTCAAGACATTATATGTTAGTTTGCAATGCCTAACCCGACTTACGTAGTCTCGGCTCAAGCACCACAATTGAGACCATCTACGGGGAGAAGGTTGGAGCACACAAAAAGCTAGGCTCGGAGTCTTAGGGCGTTATAGAATGGTATTTAGAGCCGACTATCAGACGGACCTAAGTGTCACACCGTGAGGGTGAGGGCCACCTCTAGATCCTCTGGTAGGGACGAAACTGGGACATGTCCACGCGGGACAAGTCCTGGCCAAGTCTGGTGAGGGCGTCGATCCCTTCAATAGGGTGAGAATGTGATATCCCACATTGGTTGTGGGGGAAGCACATTACCACCTTATAAGTGTGAGACATAAATATTTTGTCTACTCGGGTTAGCCTTTTTAGACCAAGTGCGGACGACGGTCTAAGCAGTTGACCGGACCATTTATGACATATTTAGCGCTACCCGGCCGGGGTGCTGGGACATTCTGAAATGGTATTCGAGCCGACTATCGAGGCGGACCTAAGTGCCACACCGTGAGGTGGGGCCACCTCTGGATTCTCTGGTAGGGGCGAATCCGGGACATGTCCACATGGGACAAGTTACGGCCAGTCTGGAGAGGACATCGATCCCTTCAAAGGGGTGAGAATGTGATTTCCTGCATTGGTTGTGGAGGAAGCACATTATCGCCTTATAAGTATGAAACATAAATGTCTTGTCAACTCAGGTTAGCCATTTTACATCAAGCGAGGACGACGGTATAAGTATCGACTGGTCAATTTGTGACTCATTTACGCTATCAGACCCAAGGTCTGGGGCGTTACATGTTCAACAGCAAAATTTTCAGTCTTCAAATGTTAGCTATGGAAATGATATAATTACTCTCAAAACTCTTGAAAAATCGACAACAAGATCATTTAGTTACACATTTTTACTTGTAACGTGTAACAATAAGATTGTGATAAGCGTGGAATTTATATAACTTTTTCAGAGAGATATAATTTTTTCCAAAAAGAAATGATTTTAAATAAAGTTTAATGACTATCTCTATCATTTTTCGTTAGCCATTGCAAATTAAAGAAACCCTAATAAGTTTTTTTTTTTTTTTTTTTTGGAAAGAAATATCTAGCTAGATCCTAGATAAAACAGTACCAAACAAAAGAAAACACTTAAAATGCCAAACCCAATAAGATTGTCTAAAAATGAACTGCACATATATATTTATATACTAGTGGTGAAGTCCGTACTCCGCACGGACAGGCCCTCCGCTTGTATTAGTATTCCAAATTTTGAAAGACTTCGATATATGATCAACCACACAAAAATCGTTGTTGGTTTAGTGAATATATATACAACACAAAAAATGTTTTTTGGTTTAATTAATTTAATGCTATGTTATGAGGGGAAATATTTCATAGGTTCACCGTTTATGATATACATATTATTTTCATTTGGCGAGGAGCAAAATGTTTCAAAAGTTCCTGATTACATAGCATTGGTAGGTTGTTGGGTACAACATTCGATCTGAATGCAGAGTTAGGTTTTAAGCACATTTCACATGTATGTGTGTGCCGGTGCAAAACATAAGTCTACTTGGAATTTAGGTTTTCCTGGAAAATATACATTGATTTGTCCAAAAGCGTTGTCTTTGGTCTACTTGTGCGCCTCTTACGTGTCTTTTTACCGTTGGTATTCATCGATTGTCATTGACCTTCATCTTCTTCAAGGGGCTGATCGGTGCTGCTGGTGTTGCCGGGTTGGCGTGTTCTTGGGCCTTGTCAGCCTCTTTCATTGGTGCGCGCTTTCCGTTGTTTCCTTTCTCCTCAGCGGTTGTCAGATTTTCCTATTTGGCTGTTGAGGTAACTGCTCGATGCACATAGTAAATACTTGTTATTTATGTTGTATCCCAGCGATGTTAGCGTGTAGTCACGAGAGATTTGTTATGCACTGTGTGTCCTCCTTCGATCGCCTCCTTGCCACGCATTCTATTGTTGATGTTTTCCCCTCACTTGTGTCGAAGTGTACCTGCTGCATAGTGAACCTGGTAATACCGTCGTCGAATCTTTTCCTCTATGCTCGGAGCTGAGCCAGGAAGGTTTGGTTCTTTAGGCGTATGTTTGTGGTCTTCAATAAATCATGAATCTCCTGCAGCGTAAGTGATGCAGTGGCACGGCCAAAGAAAGGGAGCAAAGAAACACGAGAACGTCAATCAAAGCTTTATCCTTTAGAAAATAAGAATTGAAGCTTCCAAAACAGAATGGCAAACTCAAGAAATAAGTCGTCTAAGTTCTTTAATTAGAAGAAGACTCAAACATTCAGAGTGTAAGTAAAGGAGAGAAGCAAAATAGAACACATATGGAAATGTGACATAAACTATACATCAGACAGTGTCTTATTGGGGTTTCATGTTTGCTGAATACCATTTTCTGTCAGCATACCTATGCGGTCATTTTGGATAGTTCAGTGGTTTTCCTTTGCAACAGTTGTTCTGCCACTCTGTCAAACACCGTAACTTTCACCGTGTCGGAAGCGTCGGTGATTGTTGCATTCAGTTTGCACCTGTAAAGTTATTTGTTGGGGAGATTTTGCATCATTAAAACAAAAGAAAATTTATAAACCTATACTACCATGCAAAACTACCTCCAACCGGCCGAATACCGGGTAGTTGCTAGTAAAGTTGGATAAAATGCACGGGTATCGATCCTCGGGAAAAGGGATGTTGAATCTAATCTAATTAATCTCCTAAATTGTTACTTAGGAAAGCGAATAAGCGAAAGAACAAATAAATCAACTACAATAAATCTAACCTATAACAAATAATAAAAACATAAACTAAAGATACATGGGATCAAGCGATTGCACAAACCAAGTGATTTCAATCTAGTTCATCTCATGAGTTTAATTCAAATTGTGGTTTCACCTTTACACGAGACACAAACCCCTAATTCCTTAGTGAATCTATTTCTCAAGCTATGAATTCCTAAGTCCTTAGTGAATTCAATTATCGATCTCTCCTCTTCCGAATGTTGAGATCGATTTTCCATACAAAACGAAGGTGTAGATTCAAGTTAACTTCCGTATTTTAGAACCTAACAACCTAGATAATTATCCAATTAACTTGTCATCATTAATGATTAAAAATCATATCTTTCTATGGTGATCTAGTCTACGCAACTTCCGTATGTTGTAAACATCAATAGCAAACTGATCTCTCGATCTAATTCACATAATAGCATCAAAATCATAGAAAAATACAAAATAAATTAAAGATCATGAAAATAAACAAGGACTGAATTAAAAAAAAAAAAATCAAACTCACATAGTTGGTACAATTGTTGAATCCATGAATCGAAAAATGGAAGAAAACTACATCTAATCTAACCCCGGATCACCCGAGCACAAGGCTCGGGTGATCGGCTTATAGAACGATAAAAGCTGCCATACTGTTTGTGTATAATGCAATTGGAAATATTGTGTGTTTTAGGGTTTGGCAAAGGGCTGCTTTTATAGATGCATATGTCGGTTTGAAACAAATTTGATCGGTTGCTTAAGTCGGTTCCTCGGACGCCACGCTGGGCGTTCGTTTGAGGCACGGTGAAGGCTCTGTATCAATTTTGGACCTTGGACGCTAGTTCAACTCTGGACTCAAACTTCTAAAATTCATATCTTGAGTTGTAGACCTCCAAAAATTATGATCCGAATGTCATAAAAAAGCTCTCCGAAAACTCTACAACTTTCATTAAGGACTCTTCTTCAGAAAACGCCTTTTTGATTAGCCCGTCGTATTACGAGTCGTTTTCGGGATTTTCCCAAGCTTTATTTCATCTTCATCCTCTTGTATCTCTTTCTTTCCATTTTAATCTTCAATCAAACATCATTTAGACCTCTCCCATTCCACATTTGTGCACCTAAAAGATGACAAAACCGAGCAAAACGTAAAACCATACAAAATAGATAATAAAACCACGATATTTACTCGATTTTGCATTTTAACTATTCAAAACGTCATTTGCTCAATTAATCGATTGTAAGCTCGAATTCTACGAAAAACATCCATATATGGGGAATATTGATATAAAATATATCCTTATAAAACACTACAAATTGACCCTAAACATTATTCGATTAGTGTAGTGAGCAGCACATGTGGTGTGTTTTAACGTGTGTCCATGTGAATGTGTGGCGTACTTGAATATGGCTATTTGATTGCATTTGCATGTGAAGCAGTAATAGTTCTCCTCTGGTTTTGCAGTGATCATGTACATGCATTTTGGGCAGGCAGTGTATGTTAGCTGATGCCTTGTCCTATCAATTGTCATCTGTATTTTTACCCATGGAATCTGTTTTTTTTGGCATAGCAGTCAGTGCATTTTGTTAAATACATGTTTTTAGCAAAGGAGTTTTTCGATAACGTTGTGGTGTGTGAGAACTAAATAGAGTTACCTTTGTATCAGGGATGATGTCTGAAATTCTGACTACGCTCTCTGTGGGTGTGTAGGCGAGTAGGGTCTGGAATACGTCGCGAGTAGGACTGTGATCGGTGTTCTTTATAATGGTCATGTTCTCCGATACCCTGAAAGTTAAACAATTGTCAGTTTTGCTAGTATGGATTTACTACTGCTCAGCCTTATGCATAGAAGCGAAGCATAAAGTAACATAAGTGAAGCAATGAAAGTGTATGCAGTTAATTGTTTGTTCTCATGCTTTTCCTAAATGTATGGGCGATGGTGATGTGTGGGGATATAATTTAGGAAGCACACGCTTTATTCGGCAATGGCAAACAGTTTGCTGATTATAGCTCCTGGTTATGTACAATCGCTGCAGTAACTCGAGAGTTTTCGATGGGGCGATTTAGTCGAATCGAATCAAAGCTATTTGTATGGGCTAACCGAGGGTTTCTGGATATGTGGAATGCGATTGTGTATGTATCACAAAAAGGGTAGGATTTGTTTGAAGCTGTAAATTATCTCTGACGTACCAGTTGCGGAAATCAGCTGCCTGCGGAATGTCTGGATCCACTGCAATGAGGCTTGTGGGAGTTGTCGCCACAGCAAGGCCTGTCATTTAGGTTAATGTATGTTGTTGTAACAGATTTTTATTTCTGTGTATTGAAAGAGGCAACCGTTTGTTGGCAACGGCACTTACCAGTGAAAGTGGAACCAATCAGGTTTCTGGCTAGGATGACCGGGTATATTTTCCTCTTTTCCAGAAGCTCAACTCCTTGTATATCCATGAAGTTTCCCCACAAAGTTAGCACCATGGGACGCAGCCTGCATTTTCGAGGTATGTTGTTACTTGGTGATTTTCGGAGGCAAAATTTCAATCAATCAAAGAGTTACTTACTCCTGCTGCATGATTGTGCATTCCTGGAGCAACATTGCCTTTCCCTGAACTTGTTTTTCACCTGGAGGCTTCACGTCGAGAACCACAGCAAACATATACGGAGAACGATAAGCGAAGCATTTAATAAGATGTTGTGGACTGTGCGGAGTATTTCTCCTTGTTTCAATGGGTGATGTCCTTACCGATTCTTCTCTGCCAAGCCAAGTGAGGCTATCATCTCTGTGCAGCTCATGTAGGGGATCTTGGATAGGGTATGCTTTCTTCGGTGTCATTTACGGGTCGGATATAGGTTGGCCTTCCCATTGTCCATTAGAGTGTCATTCCGGGCTATTTTTCGTATTTCGTCTTTGATTGGGCTGACTGTTGCTCCTCCGACGTAGTAGGTCTTGAACAAAGAGAGGCTTGTCTGGAATACGTCCATACACCCGTCCCACAGTACGCCCAAAACTTTGTTTCCCTGCAGGCACAGGTTGTTATGAAGGCTTGGAATGACACTCTAATGGACAGATGAATAAAATGAGTAGTAGGACTTTAGTTTATTTCGATCTGACTGTTCGTTTGGATGCTAAGGCATATGACCATTGCACATTATTTTCAGAATGCTGTGGAGTTAGGATAAGTAAGATAGCATACCTCTTTGTCCATAAGTACCATCTTCTGAATTCGCTTATTGTTCTTTGTCTTTGTGATATTTCCCTTTTCAAGTACAAGTACCTTGCAGTGCCACTCCGTGTCGCGTGGGTGTATATCTACAATCAACATTTCTGGTGCCATTTCCTGCCAATCATAGGGTGATTAAGTTTGTTATGTGGTGGCTATGAGTAAATGAAAAGTAAAAGATATGGAAGAAACAGTTTTGAAAACAATTTGAAATACTTTATTTGAACATATTATTTCATGGACATGACAATCGTTACCTCTATAAAATTGAAGCATGTTCATTAGTACATACGGGGGAAGCTAACTTCGTGTTCGGGGAAGGTTGAGCATATTCAATCGGCAAAAGATTAGTGTGTTACAACAGTCATTGCTATTGTACTATCTCTCCAAACACTATATTTTGTGTTTTGTTCATGTATGATTGCTCTTCTATTTCCGGCGGGACAATAAGCACTCTTACGGAGCTGGATTTTCTCGCTCTGGACAGTGCGATGTACAGTTGGCCGTGCGAGAAAACCGGTTCTCTCAGGTAGATTCCAACCCGATCCAGGGTTTGGCATTGTGCCTTGTTTATGGTCATCGCGAAGCGCAAGCGGATTGGATACTGGTAGCGTTTGAATGGGATTCCGGATCTCTTGTCTTCGTTCGACGCCTCCAACGGTATTTTGTGAAGTATCGTTGCCTCCCCAATATTCGGCCCGCTTGCTATCTCAGCCACGATTGTGTGAGAGTTTAGCTCTTTGCTGTTAGGAAATCTACGCGGGAACGCAGCGGAATTCAAAAATTTATTTCCTATCGACCCAAGATCGACTTCGTTTAAGCAATAAACAAACAAGTAGTAGACGGTGGTTACCTTGGTTGATCTAATAGATCGATGCTTTGACCGTCTAAGGAGAGTAGTTACGCATAGAGCCGCCCAAGTGTTCGGCCTCTCTGCCGCTAGTCCACACGAGCGACCCGCGGAATCCCATCATGGATTGCTATTGGAAAACTCCGGTTGCTAGACCGGCCCTTTTCCCCTCTCTCCAACTCTCTAAAAGGATGCTCACTATTTTACACAAGAACTATTAGTTCTTGGAATTGTGTTGTACAAAAGAGCTTGACACCCACCTCTTATTTATAGTGTAGGTGGCGCCATCTTCTAGAGTGGAGGAGAAGAAAACATTTTCCCAATAAAATAAGGAAAATATATATATTTGATTGATTTATCTCATTTATTATAATATATCATATTAAATAAATCTAGGATATTGTCAATATCTCATATTGAATATTTCCAAGATATTGTCAAGATCTTATATTGACAATATTTATCTTTATTTTGTTATCATAAATCAATTTACACATGTGTATATATCACATATATATTGCACAAATAAATCTATATAAATATATATATTTTGGACACAATCATGCACATGCATATTATATGCATCACACGCTGGGAGCAAAGATATATAAATATTAATATCTAATATTAATATATGGTAATACAATTAATTAAATTGCACAATCCAAGTGTATCTTATACACTTCAATGTGGCGCCCAATATTGCCAAATATTGGCTTCCGGAATATTCTTTAATTAATATAATTAATATCTTGTATTTAATTTATTCATAATAAATAAATACCACCATATTAATTTACCACTATAACCTTTATAGTCTCGAGATAAACTTTCCTTATTTGGTTATCATCTATAACCACATTTTAATCCGCTAGATGTTCATATGTGTGTGACCCGATATGCTTCGAATATGTTGGCCGTAGACACAAAAGTGCAAATTACGAAAATGCCCTTCATACCTAACGATCACGGGATAGCGTCTAAAACACACCGTGACCCCCAATCATCGGAAGAGTCAAATGCAATGACTACTACCTTTCATGTGAAACAAGCTTGATTGCCGTGTAACTTACAATCCTATCATCGTAATAATATCCATACGGTCGTTAGTCGAGTGTCAAAACATCAACGACCGTATCTTATAATCTGGATATCATGCTCTCTCGAAGTAACTTCGTTTACTCCCACTTTGCAAAGATTCATGAGAGTAAGACATTCCTTATAAGAAGGCCATTTCGGATATTCGATCCCAATCATAGGATACGCGATTCCCGGACGACCAATCATGTATACTCCGCGTGCTTCAAGATGTCATACCCAATCACTACCGCATGATCGCCCCGTGGCTGGGAAACCTCAATAGTGTCAAAGCATGACAATCCACACCGTGATGCCATGAAGACTCGGTCAAAAGGATAATTACACAACCGTCACATAGTGTGACACTTATCCGTGTAAGTGGGTCGATCTAACGTCGCATTCTCTAATACACGCCCACGTGCATGACCCAAGTGTCTCTACACTTCGATAGACGAGATCTATCCACGCCCTTAAAGACAGAAGACATCTAATACGTGCTAGCTTTTTTATACTATCAATGCCTGTTTAATAGTACATCGACTAGAGACATTTAAGTATCAAACTTATTAAAGTGATTAGAGATCTCATCAACCATAATCGCCTATCATGGTTTCTCTATCACGCTTTAATACTAAGGGCGTTATCATATAACAATTCATAATTGGTTCTTTAAAAGAACATATATATGACAACAAAAAAGCCATTTAATATATGTATAAACATAAAGAAATAGTAGAAATGATCCGACCCGGTCGGATCCGGTCCAACCCGATTGGGTTTAGGACACTATTTCAACTTTTGCACAACAGTCGTGTACCATTGCAGAGTCCAGATGTTGGATATATATTGCGTGAGCGGTGATGACGGAGTATTGACCTTTAGCTCTAGTTTGTGTGGTGGTAGGCTACTTGGATTTAAGGTGTTTAAGAAATCTTCGTAGTCTCCTTGCTGCTGAGTGTCCAATGCAACGTCGGTGCTGCAGTAAATTTTCATTTCACCTGGCATTTTGCAAGCATCGCTGCATTTATGTCGTCGAAGCATGTGTTTGTCGGTGCAAGCAATGCACGATTTACGACACCTGCTGGACTATCCCTGAAAACATCCATATCTGGGTACACAAAGTGTATCAATTTTGCTAAAGATTCCTCAAATTCAGTGAAAGGTATAACCATAGTGGGTGGTAAAGTTATGTAACCGTCTTCATCCTCGATCTCTGTTCCGTTGCCTACCCTAAGGAGGTAGGCAGTAAAATCCGGGTCAGTTAGAGCTCGCATATTTTTGGACAAGTGTATTCGCTGGAAAGAGTGCCACAGAGGGGAGCTGATGAGACAGGCATCGATTTGTTGCATTCTAGTTGAGTTTGTAACAACCGGAAGAACCTGACGAAAGTCTCCACCAAATACTACCACCTTGTTCCCGAATGGCTTGTCGACGTTAGTCACATCTCGCAACATATCGGCAAAAACTTCCATGGATTTCCTGTGAGCTATAGGAGCCTCATCCCAGATTATAATCTTCGCCTCCCGTATTAGCCGGGCAAGGGCAGATTGCTTGCTGACACTTGCAACCTGATTTTTGTCAGTGTGTAGGGGTAATTTGAACCTCGAATGTCTTTGTGCGGCCTCCTCGACAATCTGAGGCAGGCTATCCCGGATGTGGCCGTGGTAATGGCCACATGGTTTTGTGCCCTTAATGTAGCGAGAATGGTCTTGTACAAGAATGTCTTGCCTGTACCACCAGGACCGTCAACGAAAAATACAGCAGGTTCGTTAGCCAGCACCTTTGCCATTATTTCATCGTATGCACGAAGCTGTTGGGCATTGAGCCTGCTAACATAGATCAGGTCATTCTCATCCACAGGAATACTCCTTTCATGTTCCACTTCTCTGGACATGTCCATATTCCGGCACACAGAGTCTGCTTCCGGTCCCAAGTCATGTTGATTAAGTTTCTTACCCATATCGTCCAGTATGTAGGCAATATCAAAGAGAGTTCTGCTACGAGCATTCGAAATACTTTCATCGTCTGCGGTTGCAACTCTCATATAATCCTCACACAGAGAGTCTGAGTACTTCTCCCATAGATGTTTAGGATTAGACAGTGAGCAGTAAACCAAAATCGAAGCAAACAAAGTTCGTAACTGCCTTGGCATTTGGTAGGTCACTGCCTCATCCAAACATCTGTGCAAATCTGAATTTGTATTTAGTAGTCCGTGTTGGAGGGCTGACTCGCGGAAAGTAGGGTACATGCACCCGTCTACGGTGAGTAGGTCGTCAAAGGATTCGGGGCCATTCACATGGTTAAGGAGCAAACGTAGGTAATATCTTTCTCCCTCTGATGGTGGGACAGAGACCACTCGCCCCACAACCTTTCCTTTTTTACGCTCACTCCAAAACCTCTTACCACCATTCCATATAAAGTGTTTTGGGAAATCTTTGTACAAACATTTCAAGGAAGCAGCACGGTCGTTGTGTCTGTTCATATCGAAGAACTGTGTCAGCATGGTCCTTGACAGGAACGTGTTGGTGACAACGTCCGCAAGATCTACGTCTGCACGAAACGAGAGGCTGTAGTTATTAGGGAGGTGTATTTGCATAGTGACAACAGCAGGGTGTATCTCAAACAATGGGAAGGAGTAAAGACGCCAGGCCGCCTCCGGTGGAGAAACCCACCTTCCTTTTTGGTAGTCATGAATTTCATCGTTCGAGCGGGCAGTGGACAGCTGAAATGCTACTCTATCTGGGCCCTTGTAGATGTACTTGTACAAGTACTTGACAAGCTTAATTGTAGAGCATATCTCCACATTCATATGACAATCATACTTTTTTAGGAGGTATGGGTTGTATGGTACAACCCACCTATTGTCTACAATGTGACGTCTAACCCGTGCTGAAACCCCAGTGCCCCGCCTCCGGTAGCAAGGGTAGCTGTCCTCTCCATGGGTTGTATGATTCAGAAAACCTCTAGGATACTTGTTTTTGCACATTCTATTGCGCATGCAAGGGCAATGCATGTTCAGCACTCCGCATGGGCCATGAATCATATGCCTTGTGACGAGGGAAAACAATTCCGGATCCTTGACGGGATCCGGGAGCTCAGCACAAATGTATTTGTCGTATGCCTGAGGGTTAAGCGGCTTTGAATCTCGATCAAGTATAATCAGCAAGTGGACATGTGGCAAACCACGTTTCTGAAATTCGATGGAGTACACGGATGCAATTGGAACTCCAAGGACGTGGTCCTTTAACAGTTCGTTTTTTAGCATCTCTAACTTCGCTTTAAATACTCTCGAAAGAAGATCAGGTATGTTCTGAGGCAACTGGCCAGGAAGAAGGTGTTTTGTAATCTCATCTCACGCTGGGTTACATGTCATCGTTATAAAGAAGTCTGGCTTGCCAAATTGTTGAACCAAAGCCATGGCATCTAAGTAACGTCTTCTCATGTCTCTTGGACCACCCATGAACGAAGGAGGGAGAATAGCTTTACGCCCAACCAATGCTCTAGAAGTGGTACCGTTACTGATGCTATCAATCAGTCCTTGCAAATATTCGGTCCTAATTTCCTTCTGTTGCTTCCTAACATAATCAAGCCTGCATGATTCCACCTTGACAAACATGTCCACGATGTCTTCTTTGAGCAAACGGCCACCATGCAACAAGCCCGATTCATCTGCATCTCTCATTTGCAACTTGTAGCAGTAGTACTGCCTACACGAAACAATGTTCCTCTTACGTTGTCCACGGACCAAGCCTGTTGAAGCAAAGGATTCAGAGTAACTGAAATCATGGATTTTACGTAGTTCAAACACGTTGCGGGAACCAGCCGATGTAAATCTCACCTGATTCCTCTGCCTCAACCAATGCTTGTGCATTTACCGCAGTCTGCGGAGCAACTCCGTTGCATGAGTTATATTTGTATATCCTCTTTCTTAGGTTAGGGGGCAATTTTTCAACGCCAAAGTGCCATCCGCTTTCGCCCTTAGCGAAGAACATCGGATATTGCAACGCATCAAAAGAAGCAAAGTTGTGTGAGATTTTGTAAGGCATAGCATCCTTTGCATAGATTTGGACATGGCATTGAGGGTAGCACTCCGTCTCATCGTCTAGAGACAGAATGGCTGCCACATCATTCGTTGTAGGCTCATTGTAAACTCGCTGGTCAAGAACAGGAGTGTTAACGAGGCAGATTTTCCGATCCTCAAGAGTATCCATGTCTTTTAGTTGTCTAAGGAATGCAACATACGGGTTCCCTCGCAAAATTTCAAGCAAGCTGGCAAGTATGCCTCGATCCAACCGAGTTGACAGTGTTAGCCGCTGATCCAGCTCGGCCTCTCCGTCATATAGATATAGCTGGAGATTTCTTGGAGGGTCCGATGAGGATTGCAAGGGAGGGAGTTTATGATAAACCTTACCTGCATGACAAGTAAAGTGTATATTCCTTACTGCTTTTTATAAGTTCAGTATTTGTCTTGGCCCCAAACGTTGTGAACGCAAGGTGGTTATTGTAGGTCCGCACATAGCGGCGAAACTGCACTGCGTCTGGTTCGTCCGCGGTGAACAGGCGTAATAGTTCCTGAGGCATACGGGTTGGCACAAGCCTAACCTCTCCTTCGGAGCAGCAAAACGAAGGTGGCTCGCGGTAAAAGCGCTTGGCTGCACAGTACTCACAATTGGGCACCTCAGGGAGAAGCGAGTGGGTCAAAGGTTCGGTGGGAGGCGTTCCTCGGGAACCTGTAGGCATAGGAACCGGGAAGGCATCTGCATTGACCCTTTGCGGGAATATGGTAGCATCTATTTGAGCACACGTACGCTTGTTTGTCCGGCAACGTGTATGCATACCCACCGGAGGAGTACCCGAAACAGCAGCATCGGCAGACCTCCTTGCATTGGATGGCCCAGACGAACACTCGCCAAATTCAAACGAAGACTGTACCGTAGAGACGAGCGAGGTAGGTAATGGCAATCTCGATGCCCGGGAGACCGCATATTGCATCCGCCTACGCTTAAGCGGCTCGACGCGTGTCGTGTCGGTGCCATATCAGCATAGGTCTTTCTCCACCTCTCACTTTGCTTGGCTTTGCCAGTATTCCCCATTAACCCTACGGAAACAAACATGCAAGACGTATAAGGTATGACTAAGCAAAGCGAAGCCGGAAATGTAAACGCCACGCCACAGACCGCGGTGTGTAAAGGAGTGAGTCACAAGGCGCACGGCACTGTGACGAATTCGAATAATGAATTCCAAACACACTGCTAGGAATAATGGCCCCAATGCGTGACGGCGTCTGAGGGCGGATGCAAAGACACAAGGCGTATACTCATCTGCGCAATGAACAGAAATGGAATCCGAGACAGTAACCGAGGTGAAACTGGTCAATGAAAGGAATTGCACTGCAGGACGAAACATTTAATTTGAATTAAATGAGGACAGATAATCTGAATCAGTCTGTCATCACCAAGGTAAAAGGCACGAGGTGAAACTGGTCAATGAAAGGAATTTCACTACAGGACAAAACATTTAATTTGAATTAAATGAGGACAGATAATGTGAATCAGTCTGTCATCACCAAGGTCAAAGGCACACTACCAAATGGGCTGAGCAGAAGTAAATGCACAGACCTAACCAACATAGGGAGCAGGGAAAACTTGATGGCAAGAGCAATAAATGTACAGTGTAAGGCCAGAGAAAGTAGATACTGACATTGTCTCGAGGCCACCTAACGTGCGGGAAGGCCTATAAAAGGGCACAACATCAAACCCCAACCTTCACACCACAGAAAAAGCATTTCATAGCCAACCCAAGAATCACACTCAAAGAACACATCCGAACTCAAACATGGAATTCCAGAACGTGTACCTAGTATTGCTTTACGAGGTTGCGGAGAACCAATCTGAAGCATATCGCCCCCATACCCGACCAAGGATGATGATTCTTCCATAGGGCAGGAGGAAGTTCCAAAGATTGGTTCTATCCGGACCATGCGGTGAAGAGCATTGCAAGGCAAAGGGACCGAATCGAGAAGAGCCTGCTGACAGACCTAAACCTAACCTTGGAAACGACGCCAGAAAGCTGACGGACATTACCTAGGCTATACAGATCCTTACCGGCAGTGTACCGGATCAAATTATAGTGATAGTATGGTAAGTCAGGTGTCGATCCTCAGGGAAAACTTGTTAATTCACCGTGTGATTAAACACCGAGAAACTATTATTATCTCAATCTAAGTCGCAATTTTATCATCCAACCAAACTCTAAACTAACAAACAAAGCATAAAACTAAAACAGATATATATAAGTATATAAATATATATACATAAATATATAGCAATACATATATATATATATATATATATATATATATATATATATATATAGATATAAATATATATAGGTACCAAAACAATATCTAGGGGAGGGAGATAGATATTATAATTAGAGACTAGCCAAGAATATGTTATTGAAGTATTATATCTTTTTTAGTGGAAATTAGATAAGACAGATCTTCCTTTTTTCAAGGTCCAATCAATTATACGAAACGGTATACTCCTAAACTAGGCAATTTCTCCTCACACGAGCGTATGAAATTGTCATATGTCTTGTCCTCTGTCCAATGTCATCCTCAAGCATGGGTCACTCCCGTTTTGTCATACGGCCAATTTTAAGAGATGTCAATTAAACAGGCGAATTTAACGTAATAATCTCTCGAGTATAAATTTCAATAAGAGTTTGTTTCTCCCGAAACAAAACTACCCCCGGTTTAGGAAATCGGATTCCGTTGTCACGCTTTTCACTCGCCAATTTTACCTCTCCGGTCTTTCTATTAACGAGTTCATAAACTAACTACGAGCGTCAATTCATAATTAGATTATGAATTCTTTCAAATCAATTAGCTACTTCAATTCAAACATAGAAAGAGATTCATTATAACCGATTTTAATCAATTTTAACATAGTCGTTATCCATTTCCCTGAAAAGATAAAACTAATCCAATTTCATATCTTGGCTAGATATTAAGTTAGCCTAATATCATTATAATTAATATATAGATACTAATAACACATAAATACATTAGAAAAGTTACCAGATTACAATCGAAGCTTGAGTTGTACCTCCGGAAATAGCAACTCTTTTACATCAATGAGCCTTGATACATCTTCTAAGTATTATAACGATACTTTATACTACAAAGATTATTCGAGCAGAGTGCCGTTTACTGACTTTTATTTAACTAAAAACAACAAAAGAGACTATAGATAGATATAGGAGAAAGATATATGCATTGGTACACTTCAAAATGGTTGCACTTGAGCTCTATTTATAGAGTACACCACAAGGCCGGCGCGTGCCGGAGCACCACCGGCGCGTGCCGGCTACACAGTAGATATTCCTTTGTCAGAGATTTGTGGGCCCAATGTCAGAGATTTTCCTGCAAGATCCGGCCTTCTCCGGCGCGTGCCGGCCATCCAACATATCAGATGTTTGTAAAAACCTATCTTGAGCTGTAGACCTCAGATTGACATGATTTAATATTCGTTGGAAAGCTCTCTTGAAGATCTACAACTTTCATTAAGGATTTTTTCTCTAAAAATGCCTCTAAGTTAGGTCAAATGTCCGTTGAAGATGAGTTACGGTAGAAACATTAAGGACAGTTGATCTGTTCAAAGTTGTTAGATTTTTGGCATAATCTTTTATCCCACAAAAACTCATGATTTATACTTCAAAGTATGTCATTTTTTTGGATCTCGGTGAACATCTGATCCTGCAATAAAATCAACAAAACACCAAACGTAAATCTGACAAAAAAACATCATTTTTATCGTTTTTTATAACTTATGCATCTAATTATAACTAACTATGATTTTTACAAATTTTCAATGCATTTATATGAAATTATACTAAAATATCATAAAAATAATAATAAAAAGTCCTATAATATAATGATATATTTTTCATACATCACAACTCCCCACTTAGCTTTTGATCGTCCTCGAGCAAAATAAGCGATAATATATAAAAATTATAAAAATATAATATAATTCTTCTAGATTAAATTCCTAACTTAGTAACGTATCTTTGTCAACATTATAATTATATTAATTTCATCTATCTAAGATATTTTAAAAGATAAGAAGTGTATATAACATAATAAATTAGTTATAAAATATTATTTAAATGAAATTTTACATGAATTACTTTATAAGTATAAATAAAATATTTAGAACAACTTTTAATCTCCACTTTGTATGATTTATCGAATCAAAGACTAAGTCGAGTAGTTGGCAAATTGGCTTGTAATGTTCAGCTTAGGATAGTTGGCTAATCGAAAAAGGATAACAAAGGAAAATCAAAAGAGATAAGCAAGTAAGTCGCATTTATTTACACTTTCATCTTCCGATCAAAAATTTCTCAATCGAAACACTCCTGCATCGCTTTTTTCCTTGATAATTTTCAAAATATGGTTTTTTTTTAAGAACTTAAGAACTTAAGAACATAGGCATTGCTTTATCAAGATTGATCGGAGTACTACTCTTTCGATCGAAAATCACGAATCCGGTTTCCTTAAACTCGTGATAATTCTTGATAGTTTTGATTCGACTTTTTCTTTTCACCGATTTGTAGCATATACCTTCATTCCCAAAGAATAGGACATTTCGTGATAATACCCTAAATTTGGACTACTATCATCAGCAAATATATATCGATATTTTATTTTTGATTTGTCGATCAAAATCGAAAAGATACCTATAATACTGTTTTATATATATATATATATATATATATATATATATATATATATATATATATATATATATATATATATATATATATTTAATAACCATATTTGATAACAAATCGCCTTCCGAATAACATTCATTTCAATCTCAAAGATATATCAAATTTCGATGTCGTCACCGCTATTCATAAATACATACTAAACTTATGGATTTTCAAAGAAATGTAGACCATTATTAAGTTAGGGTTAGTAATTTCTAGTTAATAATAATGGCTATTTCGAGTGAGGTCTTGATCACTCTACAAGGCTGAGGTGGGGACAAAAATTAGAAATCATGTTCGGGTAGGCTTATTTGGCTCTGGTTTATCAAAGTTATGCCAAAAATCTCATCATTCCTAATCCGATTCCAATTTCATACTTTGTCTTTAAAAAGAAAATTATTCTAAAATTTCATTATAATTATAAGTAACTTTTGTCTAATTTCATAAAAAAAAAATTTCATAATATTTATCAAGATATATATACTAAAAATCTTATTAAAAATCTAAAATAGACATAATTAATATAGAAATAATATATCAAGATTACTTTACTTAATTAAAAATTTATTCTATCCAAATATATCATTTTTATCATTATATATTATTCATTTATTCCCTTAAGAAAAATTAAACTAAATGTGTAAGTATTTGATGTATTAAATTCAATTTATTTACTAACCAATTCCTACTCCCCACTTACGAATTGGCATCGTCTCGATGGTTAATGAGTAGTAAAAATTTGGTTTAGAAAATAAAATGAATTTTATCATGGTTAGATTATTTTATGTGTTAAATAGACGAGCGTTTATATAATATAAAAGAAAAACATTTAAAACATAAAAAACATGCAAATATATTACAATACTAAAATACAAATTAAAACTACTAGAAACGTTAAACTAGAAAACCATAAATTAAGTTAAACTAATTTAAACTAATTTATTAAACTAAGTTATTTTAATTTATTGTGACTTATACTAACGCATCGCACTACTTTTATTATTTTTATTCCTTCCTCGACTACCAACACAATTATCTAATTTTCACCACTTGACGATCCTCCCGAATATCGACCGATAAAAGCCCAACATGAGGAATGCGAGTGGAAAATATTCATCCGTCGCTTCTTTCCGGAACCCTTGCCAAACGAACACATAACCTAGAAATCAACCATCCAAATGGTAAGGATGATAATTCGGGCTTCTCCCGACGCATAAAACTCACAAATGATTTACGAATCAAAGACTTCCCAATCTATAACAACTCAGAGTAATGCATATAGAAGCATCAATTCATCATCACTAACTTCCGAGAAATTAACAGATTGGATATACTCGTGAATTGATGAATCGTTTCACGTTCTAAGATGGGGAAGCAAAGCGATCGTAGAGACATTTTGATCAATATCATAATTGTAGAACAAGTGGACAAGCTTCCGAATATTTTGTAATAAAACCGTCAGCCAGATTCAATCTCCATTGATACTCAAAATGACTTGGTGATGTGGGACCGTGGTGGAATAAGGAAAATTTGATTTATGTTGGTAGAAGTGAAAGGAACAACAACTCCTCTCATCAGTAATGCATCGTGTTAACGATACAAGATTAGCTACAAAATCTCAATAGAATTCTCTTACCATAGTAACATTAATCCTTCCTCTCGGCATACGACAAAAATAGTCCCACCCATCTACTTCCATCCTCGTAAATGCCTAATTGTTAACCTTTCAAATTTAAACCCTTTCAATCAACACCGTGACTGATTGAAATTACTTATATAAGGGTTGTGAGCGTAAGCATACATAGGCTCGTAAGGATTTGATGAAAAATGGATTTGGAATGACGAATTCGGTGTATGCGGAGGAGAATAATCATTAATCGATTTAACGATCGGACATTTTAAACTCTTTATAGCAAGAAAATTAAAGGTAAAGAAGAGAATGAGCACTTTAGAATGTCGCATCTGTTTTCTTTTATAGACAAAGGTGGATCAAATGGAAATATCTGAGAAGATTCTGCACCCACTACACCGGCGCGCGTGCGGACACCAACCGGCGCGCGTGCCGATCAAATAGTGCTCGATCGAGAGATATTTCTATTTTCGAGATCATTCCAAAGATCTATTTTCTCAGCATCAAGAGTTCTGCTTTTGTTTTCTAAAACGTGGTGAAAAAGATCTAAAACATCCAAAACTACGAAAAGATACAAAATAACAACGTGCACTACCCCGAGAGTGCATCAAACGTTTAACGTACACAACAAATATAAAAGATACTAAGTCAAACCAAAAGTAGATAGTTATACATCAAAGAAAAAAAATCACTCGTCCTCATCATAGTTAAGATCAATGTCACCAGTAAGGTCGTACTGAGATGACGATGATCCAAATGTAGATAGTATCGAAGTATAATCAGCTCCTTGCGACTGCGTCGTATGAATACCATAACTGAACTGCTGTGGATCCGATACAGAAGTTCGAAATGATGTCTCAGTCCTCATCGTCGACATAGAAACTGATCCCTGAAGACCAAATGAACCAAATCCTGCTGTCACATCTGCTACAGAAGTCACTCCTCCCATGCCCAAGGATATCCCTGGTGTACCTGTAAACATACCACCCTGTCCTATGGATGACGGCGTATAGTCCTGATATATAACAGGTGGTGGAATCGGCGGAATCCAATCTGGCATAGTATATGGGTCAGGCTGACTATAGGGGTGTCTAGCAGAAATCTCAGCAAATCTAGGATCAAACTCACTCATAGAATCTCGATATCCCCTTTGACCAACTCGAATGTCCTCAGCCCACTGTCTATTCTTCTCACAAGCTAAAGCTATATTAGCATCAGTTCTAGCCTAGGCTTGAACTAAATGCTGAAACATAGCCTCAACTTGGCTCTGCTGTGGCTGGTGTGACTGTCTAGGTGGCCTAAGTACTTGAGTGTGAAAAGGAGGTGGAGGTGGCGGTTGTTGTTGCTGACGATTAGGATTATTGTAATCTATTATTCCAGTAGGTAAGGCTCTCAGCTTAAGACCAATGGGAGGAATGTAGGGAGACACAGCTTCTATCCGAGGTAAGACAGGGACTTCGCAAGCTCACATAAGGCGTAGCAGGAGACGCCCCTCGATAACGAGTGCTTGCAAATTCACATGCCTTAGAAAAGATCAATTTCCCAGATATAGGAATATCATTAACCATGGCCCAAGCAATAACCACTTCCTCTCGACCAAATGCACAAACATGTGTGGAAGGACATACATTATGGCCTAAGAACTGCTTTTATTGCTCTTATGTCCCTAATACAATTCCCATAAGCAAACCTATTTTCTATCCATTCAGCAGTGGGGTCAAAGGCTTGTTGGGCTTCATAAGCTTTGGTTTGTAGAGCCATAGGATGTTCTAAACCCCAAACATTATGATAATCCTCCTCTTCAGGTATTTCAGCTAAGCCATATAATACATTAATCATAGCAGGGTAAAAAGTAACATTAACACTTCTTAGAGGAATATAGGTCATCTCCTCAACCAGACAAGATCATAAGTAGATAATCATCAATAAAATTCTGATACCATAGAAACATTAATCTTATCTTTCCTATCCATAGCCATATCCAACCATCCTCTATCCTTGAAAATTTCTTTCACTTCTTTCCCAACCTTTGAAAAATCAATCCCTCGTTCTAACCAAACCTTACTTTTACTAAAATACTCATCATGTGCCTGCTTAGCTTCTGCACTAGCGGTTTTTTCAAAGGTTAAAGTTTTCTCCCTTTTGGTTAAAGGCCTAGTTTGAACTACCGTACTACGATTGGTACTTCAGTCTTCTTCCTCTTAGGATTGCTTCGAGATGATGAGGCCATCTACGATAGTGGTATGACAATACAACAACACAAACAACAACACCAACAACAAGAACCAACAATTACTTAGGCTATAAAATCAAAATAAATTCAAAATAATTTCAGAAATTTAACTAAAATTTGAAATATTTGATATATATATATATATATATATATATATATATATATATATATTACCTTAATATGCTAGAAAGAAAAGCTAGGTCGCCGGAATTAATGGTGGGTCGCCGGAATGAGAGAAAAGAGAGCCTTGGGCTTGCCAAGCTTCAACTTTTTTCCAATGTTGATCTTCTTAGATGTTTTAGATGAAGAGAAGATGATGGATTGTTGAATTTGTGATGAAAAAGTGATGAAATTTGATATATTTTTGGGCGAAAATGGGGTGGAGTCGGGCTGCTCTTCAAATTGAAATGGGGATGTGAGAAATGAGGCCAACATTCGAGGTTAGGGTTAAGTGTATAGGTTTACCGGCGCGTGTCGGTAGTGTACCGGCGCGTGCCGGTCACATGGCCCCCAAAAATCGAAATTTTTATCATCTTTTGTGTAATGAGCTCTAATTATACTACATAAAGATCATTTGATGTTATTCAAATGATTTATGTTATATAATCTAAGTTCAATACAATTTTTCTATATAAAACTTGATAAAATACATAAAAACTAATATAATATTGAAATCACATATTTTTGATATAATATACCTATTTAAAATCACATGAGATGAAAATAGGTTTATTATAAATTTTTCATAAAAATATTTTCTTTTAATTTTTTTAGAATTAACACAAGTTTAAAAACAATTAAAAGACTAAAAGCACACACTATAATTTTTAGGATTTTTTGCTAACTCCCTCAATCTCGGATCCTCAAGATTGTTATCATAACGATCCCTTAACCTTTCTCTCTAGAGTGATGCGTTTGAATTATCTCTTTGTATTCCCTCGGGATTTTCGGATAACCACCTAATCGTTCCCTTCTTAATAACATTCAAACACTCATCCTGGGATATGGTTGTATTTCTTCCACATTGTCCATCATGTTCACTTTTTCCACAGATTCTACATCTCATTAGAAACCTTGCTCTTCTTTTTATTGAACTCCTTGAATTTCCATTACAAAGTTCTCTTTCTCTGACTTCGATTAGCAATTCCTTATTTAATTTAGAAACTAAGGCTTCTATCTTAAACGCGACATCCTTATTCAGACCTAATCTTAAAAGTAAAATAAAAACTCTTATTCTATCTATGAAAGGCATCCAGTTCTTTTACGTCTATCCGGTAAAAGACGAAACTACTTTAAAATGCATATTAAAAGGTGAATTAGAAAGATAGTACCTGTAATCGGCTGAGTTTAAAATTCCTGCTTCCTTAATTCGTTGGAGGGTTGATAAGCAATAATACTTCTTCTGGTTGAGGTATCCCTTCAGCTTCCACGAACAATTTCACCCTGTGTCCATTGGCTATAAAAGTTGTTTTTCCATCAGTTAGTTCAACAGCTCCAGACTTATAGATTTTTGTTACGTCATATGGACCTGTCCATCTAGATTTAAGCTTTCACGAAACAACTTCAAACGTGAATTATATAAAAGTACTCGATCACCTACATGGAACTCACGACTATAGATTCTCTTATCATGAAAAGCTTTCATGCGTTCCTTGTAGATTCGAGCATTTTCATAAGAATCGAGTCGAAATTCTTCTAGTTCTCATTAATCAAGTAATCTATGATCACCGGCTGACTTTAGGATCAAAGTTTAGAAATTTAATAGCCCATAAAGCTCGGTGTTCTAATTCAACAGGAGATGACAAGATTTACCAAATACTAATTTGTAAGGAGAACAAATAATCGGTGTTTTAAAGGTCATTACAGATGCCCATAATGCATCATCAAGTCTTTCTCGCCTTGCTTTTACGATTCGAGTCCACTATCTTTCCACGATTCTTTTAATTTCTCTATTAGACACCTCTACCATCCACTAGTTTGTGGATGATAGGGTGTTCCAAGTTTATGAGTTACACCATATTTTTCAATTACCTTAGTAAATGGTCGGTTACAAAAATGTGAACCTCTATCACTAATGATAGCCCTCGGAATGCCATATCGTGTGAATATATTCTTTTAAGGAACCTTAGCACTACTCGTATCATTAGTAGGGAGAGCTTGACTTTTCTACCCATTTAGAAACATAATCAACCATTACTAGAATAAATCTTTTCCAAAAGATATAGGAAAGGTCCCATGAAATCTATGCCCCATACATCAAATAGCTCACATTCTAAAATCGGTTGCATAGGCATTTCATGTTTTTTCGATATATTTCCCCATTTTTGACATGATTCACAAGATTTTGCATATTTATATGCATCTCTATATAGTGTAGGCCAATAGAAACCACATTGTAAAACTTTGAAAGCGCTTTTCCATCCTCCATGATGACCTCCGCCTCACGATCATGACAAAATGATAATACACTTAAAATTTCATTATCGAATACATTTCCTAATTATTCCATCCGAGCATCTTCGGAAAAGATCCGGTCTATCCCAATAATAAAACTTTAAGTCATAAAAGAACTTCTTTTTCATTTGCCAAGTCCAATGAGGTGGGATGTACTTACAGTGTAATGTAGTTAACAATATCCCCAAACCATGGTGAATCTTCCTTTGATGGTATTCTATTTTTAATAATCGCATGGTTGAGGGAGTATCTATCTTAAATGAGCTTTCTCATCCGGAAATGAATCCTAATTTCTTTTCCTTTTCCTTCATCATTATCCATCCCGCTTAGATGATCCGCTACTACATTTTCACTTCCTTTTTTATCCTTAATTTCAATATCGAATTCTTGAAGTAATGAATCCACCTAAGAAGACGCGGTTTTGCATCTTTCTTACTTAATGATACTTCAGAGTCGAATGGTCTGTGTAGATTATTACCTTAGAACCAACAATATATGATCGAAACTTATCTAAGGCAAATATTACACCAACGATTTCTTTCAAGAGAGTTGCATAATTAAGTCGAGCCATGCGTTTAATGTGTGAGAAGCATAGTAGATAGCTTTGAGAATTTTGTTATACCGTTGACCTAAAACAGCTCCTACAAATAAGTCACTTGCATCACACATAATTTCAAACGGCAAATCCCAATCAGTGCTACTAGTAATCGTGCAGATGAAGTTAATTTCGCTTTTAGGGTCTTAAAGGCTTCCATACATTTATCATCAAAGTTAAAAGGTACTTCTTTTTCTAGCAAATGACTCGTGGCTTTGCTATTTTTGAGAAATCTGCAATAAACCTTCTATAAAATCCTGCATGTCCAAGAAATCCTCTTAACGTTTTCAAATTAATTGGTGGAGGTAATTTTTCAATTACTTCGACTTTAGCTTTATCAACTTCAATTCCTACTTGAGATTCTATGACCTAGTACAATTCCTTCGAGATACCATCAAATGACATTTTTCCCGCTTTAGTACCAAGTTGGTATCTTCACAAATGTAAAACGCGTTCTAAGTGTGATAAGCATTTATCAAAAGAATCTCCATAAACACTAAAGTCATCCATAAAGATTTCTAAGAATTTCTCGATCATATCGTAAAATATTGCCATCATACATCATTTGAATGTAGCAGTGCATTACATAATCCAAACGGCATTCTTTTATAAGCAAAAGTTCCATAGGGACAAGTGAAAGTAGTTTTTCTATATCTCCTACGCAAATGAATATCTCAAATAACCTCAATAACCATCTAAGAAGCGTAATACTTATGTCCACTCAATCTTTCCAACATCCGCATCGATGAATGGAAGTGGATGATGATCCTTTTAGTATGATCATTCGGTTTCAAAAGTCAATACACATTCGATATCCTGTAATTTCCCTTGTCGGAATCCATTCATTTTTATCATTTTCTTTTACCGTGAAACCTCCTTTCTTTGGAACTACTTGAGTTGGACTCACCCATTCACTATCTGATATGGGAAAGATTATTCCCATTTCTAATAGCTTAATGACCTCTTTCTTAACGATTGTTTGTAAATTTGGGTTGAGGCGGCGTTGTGGCTGAATACAAGGTTTAGCTCCTTCATTCAAAATAATCTTGTGAACACAAATCTCAGGGCTAATACCTTTGATATCTGCCACTGTCCATCCAAAAGCTTTCTTATGTTGTCTTAACATTCTTAATAATTGATCCTCTTGTTCATTTGTTAAGGTTGATGAAATAATAATTGGTAATGATTATCATTTTCAAGAAAAGCATATTTCAAATTCGAAGGAAGTGGTTTCAACTCTGATTCCTTGGTGGATCTTCTACTTGATGGTTTTAAAAGCCGGTCCTTCCATTTCCAATTTCAAATTTTGATGCCATGGATGTTTAACAAACCCTCCTTTATCTAAATAAAGGATTACTTCTTTCATTCCAAAGATTATCATTTTCATCTTCTTTATAGATAGAAAATGCCAAACATTCTTCTAATTTATTTTCATAACTTTTAAATTTGGCATCCTGGATAGTAGAATATTCATCTATAAAAGAACATGATTCTCGTTTCTTTGTATGGATGGTTTATAGCTTTGAAGATATTGAACGAAACTTTATCCTCATTAATTCTCGGATTAGTTCACCTTTTGAACATCTATCAAAGTCCTTCTTGTAGCTAGAAATGGTCGACCTAGAATAATTGGCGCCAATATCCTTCTTCCATTTCCATTATTACAAAGTCTATCGGGAAGTAAAATTTATCAATTTTAACCAACACGCCCTCGATTATTCCTTAGGATGTTTAATTGATCTATCTCGCCATCCGAAGGGTCATTTCAAGTGATCGTAAGCTCTCCTATTCCTAGTTTCTTATAATCCTCATAAGACATGAGATTGATACTTGCTCCTAGATCACACAATACTTTCTTAAACAGAAATCCTCCAATTTCACATGGAATAGTGAAACTACCAGGATCTTTAAGTTTAGGAGGTAGTCGATGCTGGAGTATTGCAGAACATTCTTCATTAAGGCATATGTTCTCATATTCTTCTAATCGTTTTTTGTTAGATAGGATATCTTTAAGAAACTTTCCATAGGCAGGCATGTTGACTAAAGCTTCTATAACAGGGATATTGACATGAATATGACGAAAAGTGTCAAGGAAACGAGCATATTTCTTATCGCTTTTATCTTTTAATTTGATCTTTCGTGGATAAGGCAAAGATTCTAAATCTATAACCTTTGGTTCTGAAGTCATTTTCTCTTTTCCCTTTTCCTTGAATCTTTGAGCATTACTTGATCGCCAAGTTTCATTATCTTGAGATTTTTCCTTTAAAACATCCCCTGTATCAACTTTATCCTTCTCAGTTACTTTTAAATCTTCCTGTTTTTCTTCCTGATTTTCTCTGACATGTTCCTTAAATAGGGTTCTCAGGTCCTTATCCATAGGATCTTTCAGAATTCTAGGGACTTTTACCCATTTTTCACCTTCAATTTCAGGTTCAACATCATTATTCTGTTTTAAGAATTCTTCGATAATTTCTTCCTCTTCATCAGTAAATTCAAGTTCGTCTTTTTCCTTTACGATATTATCATTTAAATCATTTTCTACCTCATTGTTTCCTGCGTTTTCTACTCTAGTATCTTCACAATATTTCCTACTTCTCGTAATCACAAAGATTTACCTCTCTCGGTTTCTTTCAAGATTACTTGGTAATCCTCCCGGAGGTCTACTTGTTGTTACGTTCTCCTTCTCTACTCAAATGATCTTCCATATTCCTTAATGATGCTTCTATAGTTCTCATTCTCGTATCATGTCCACCCATAGACGTTTTCAACATAGTCATATCCTGTAGACTCGAACCTATAGAAGTTATCATAGTTTCCATATTCTCGAGCTTGAGTAGATACTACACCCATCATATTTTCCATTAATTTATCCCATTTATCAACTCCTTCAAAGGTTGGGTTGAACTTTGAGTGACTCGGTATAGTTTGAGTAGTATGTTGTGGATAAGATTTAGGTAACGATTGTAGGTTCTGATTTGATGTATTTTCTTGATTACTATATGGATTCTTATACTGAACTGGATATGGCGGTTGTCCTGGCTTATTAGGGTTTTCTAACCATCTATAAGTTGGGTGCTCTCTTCTAATAGCATTAAAGGAGTTTGAATACGCGTTGTTCAAATTCCTATCTTTGTTGTAAAAACTCACCTCTTCCTTGAGTATCCTTCCTGGTTCTTCTATCCCTAATGACACATTATCATGACTTGAGTAGTCATTTGGTATGATAGTTTCTCGGTTTCTGATCTTACTAGCCTCAGAGGTTGTCAAACTTCCTACTCAAATTCTCCAAGTGTGCTAGAACTTCCGTATTCGATGTGCATTCTCCTGCGCAAATGCTACTTTCCAGGTGCTAGAACCGGTTTCCCACATTCTCATTATTTTTGGAAATCTTTTCTATAGCATCGTAAACTATTTGGGCTTCACTCATCATTAATGAACCACCACATGCATGATCTACATCTGCACGTGAATCTTTCCTTAATTTACTGACGTAAAAGTTGGATTTGCATATCTAAGGAATAACCATGATCGGGACAAGATCTTAACAACTTTTAAATCTCTCCCACGCATTCCCAAGCGTTTCTTCGAGATCCTTGTCTAAAGTTGGCAATTTCGACCTTTAATTCCAAATTTCTACCCGGAGTAAAATATCGCTTTAAAACTCGGATTGAATCTCCTCCCAACTAGTCAATGAATGATGTGGGAGTGACATAAACCAATCTCGTGCTCTTCCTTTTAAAGAAAAGGAAACATAGACATCCTTGTTAATTCACGATGAGCACCTTGACTTTTGGTCAGATTGCACAATTCTTGAAAAAGATAGAGATGGTGATGTGGATCCTCATCATCCTCTCCTAGAAATTGGGCTCTTGCGTCAATTAGACCAAAAGATGAGATTTTATTTCAAAATTATTTGCTCCTTCATTGGGTAAACGAATTGGATTATTAGTCCGGTTTATTCTTAAGGTCCGATCACAAATAGGTCTCGGATTTGGTGGGTTATTATTACGATTGTTCTCGTTCCGATTTTGATTATTTCTATTCGGTTATTTGGTATTGGTAGATCCTGATTAAGATTTTGGCCATGCCTTGAGCATGATCTAGCCCTTGTTCGTGTTTCGTCCACTGGTTTCACCATTTTCGTATTTTGATTTGATGATGATTCTCCGTCGAGATTTCCCGACTAGTATGACCTTGTTTTCTTTCTCGCTCTTAACCGCCTTTCGTAAGTATCTATGTCAGGCTTATAAGGAGTAAGTGGGGCCTTACTTTTTCTCGGTCATCAACTAACGAAAACCGAAATATAGTTGAAATTGATAAAAGTAAAGATTGGTAACTTACTTATAAGGTAAGTACCAAATCGAAAAAGAAAATAGAAATGGGGTAAGAAGAGTGTTGACTTATCCTCGAGACTTTTGAGTTAATATAAGTAGAAATCATTCGAACACAATGAATTAGCGTCGTTCCCGGCAACGGCGCCAAAATACCGACAGACCCTAAACCTAACCTTGGAAACGACGCTTGTAAAGTCGACGGACATTACCTAGGCTATACAGATCCTTACCGGCAAATTAATACCGGATCAAATTGTAGTGATAGTATGGTAAGTCAGGTGTCGATCCTCAGGGAAAACTTGTTAATTCACCGTGTGATTAAACACCGAGAAACTATTATTATCTCAATCTAAGTCGCAATTTTATCATCCAACCAAACTCTAAACTAACAAACAAAGCATAAAACTAAAACAGATATATATAAGTATATAAATATATATATATATAAATATATAGCAATACATATATATATATATATATATATATATATATATATATATATATATATATATATATATATATATATATATATATATATATATATATATATATATATAAAGTACCAAAACAATATCTAGGGGAGGAGATAAATATTATAATTAGAGACTAGCCAAGAATATGTTATTGAAGTATTATATCTTTTTTAGTGGAAATTAGATAAGATGATCTTCCTTTTTCAAGGTCCAATCAATTATACTGAAACGGTATACTCTAAACTAGGCAATTTCTCCTCACACGAGCGCGTATGAAATTGTCATATGTCTTGTCCTCTGTCCAATGTCATCCTCAAGTATGGGTCACTCCCGTTTTGTCATACGGCCAATTTTAAGAGATGTCAATTAAACAAAGCGAATTTAACGTAATAATCTCTCGAGTATAAATTTCAATAAGAGTTTGTTTCTCCCGAAACAAATCTACCCCGGTTTAGAAATCGGATTCCGCTGTCACGCTTTCACTCGCCAATTTTACCCTCCGGTCTTTCTATTAACGAGTTCATAAACTAACTACTAGGCGTCAATTCATAATTAGATTATGAATTCTTTCAAATCAATTAGCTACTTCAATTCAAACATAGAAAGAGATTCATTAAAACCGATTTTAATCAATTTTAACATAGTCGTTATCCATTTCCCTAAAAAGATAAAACTAATCCAATTTCATATCTTGGCTAGATATTAAGTTAGTCTAATATCATTATAATTAATATATAGATACTAATAACACATAAATACATTAGAAAAGTTACTGATTACAATCGAAGCTTCGAGTTGTACCTCTCGGAAATAGCAACTCTTTTACATCAATGAGCCTTGATACATCTTCTAAGTATTATAACGATACTTTATACTACAAACATTATTCCGGCAGAGTGCCGTTCTGCTTTTATTTAACTAAAAACAACAAAAGAGACTATAGATAGATATAGGAGAAAGATATATGCATTGGTACACTTCAAAATGGTTGCACTTGAGCTCTATTTATAGAGTACACCACAAGGCCGGCGCGTGCCGGAGCACCACCGGCGCGTGCCGGCTACACAGTAGATATTCCTTTGTCAGAGATTTGTGGGCCCAATGTCAGAGATTTTCCTGCAAGATCCGGCCTTCTCCGGCACGTGCCGGCCATCCAACATATCAGATGTTTGTAAAAACCTATCTTGAGCTGTAGACCTCAGATTGACATGATTTAATATTCGTTGGAAAGCTCTCTTGAAGATCTACAACTTTCATTAAGGATTTTTTCTCTGAAAATGCCTCTAAGTTAGGTCAAATGTCCGTTGAAGATGAGTTACGGTAGAAACATTAAGGACAGTTGATCTGTTCAAAGTTGTTAGATTTTTGGCATAATCTTTTATCCCACAAAAACTCATGATTTATACTTCAAAGTATGTCATTTTTTTGGATCTCGGTAAACATCTGATCCTGCAATAAAATCAACAAAACACCAAACGTAAATCTGACAAAAAAACATCATTTTTATCGTTTTTTATAACTTATGCATCTAATTATAACTAACTATGATTTTTACAAATTTTCAATGCATTTATATGAAATTATACTAAAATATCATAAAAATAATAATAAAAAGTCCTATAATATAATGATATATTTTTCATACATCACCTGCACAGCTCAAGGGAAGAGCTTAAAAAGCATAGAATCCACGGCAAGGAGCAAGAGAGGCTTGCGGACATGTGGAAGAGGAAGTACATGCTAGCAAACGCAGCTCGAGCGAGACCAGAGGCAAGCACGCCAGGTGAAGGCAATACAGAGACAGAGAGCACAGATTCGGAGGACAACCTCAGAAACGGAGCAATGGATTAAACAGAAAACCAGGGAGAAGGCATACTGCCGAAACTCAGAGCCAAGAGTAAGCTAGAGGTATTCGATACACATGTATCCAGAATCTAATGTAATGATAGGCTAGCCTATAGTAGTACGAAGGCAACACAAGGTACCTGGGCCCAACACCGGCTCTGTTAATTTAAACTAAAATGTCACTCAGCCCGAATCTCCGAACAAAACACAACAACACTGCGATGCATACATCATTGTTTTTACGTCTGGCTACAAGCCAACGCAGCATCAGAGTGGGCTAAAACAATACAAAGGCACAACTAACCGCCTAGGCCTAAAATCTGATCTGTTAAGCAGAACACACAACTAAAAGCATGCAACACCAGGCCATAAATAAATAAAAAGAGCGAAATAATGTATCTGTACAAAGCATACGAGAACAATACAAAGACTAAAAACGGTAAAATACCTATGAACCTCATAAATAAACCCAACCCGACAATAAAACCCCGAATAGGAAAAACCACATAACCAAGCGGCTAAACGAGATACAACAACAACGGACTACAAGAAGGCACACATGCAACCATCTAAGAACATAGAAAACAGCATTTCAAACCGATTGGCATCAGATGTAACGATTCAAAGAACAGAAATGAAGCTAACCTCGGTAGAAGGCGAAGACGAAGCCACGTAATGGAGAGAAGACGAACGAGAATATCACAACACTGCAATAACGGGAAGAAAACAAACAATGTAACTCATTTCAAGAACACAGACACGAAATCATAGCAGCGACGACATCAGGTCCAGAAACCACACATGCAACAGCAAAAACAACAACGAATCAAGGCGAAAGTTGAGAAATTTACAATTGAAGCATGCAAACGAAAAACAGAGAGTAATAAAGAAGGAGAGAAAGAGCGATAGAACCCCAATTACTCACCGGGAACAGAAACAATTCCGATTAGCAAGCACCAGCCGAAGCCACAAATAACAGAAGAAATACAGCAGGCCGGAAAACTGAAGGTAACCAAACCCACCGAATCCTTCAATGCTGAATTTATAGGCAGGAGAGATCAGGGCGGTGGTGGAGGCCATTCTCTCCAACAACGGATCACGGTTGAAAAAATCCGGCGAGTGGAACGGCAAACATCTGATTGGGCTACCCCTTCAATATCACAGATGAATATTACCCAAACGCCGTCGTTTAATATTAAGGAAAAAAAAAAAAAAAAAAAAAGCAAAATTTCGATTGCAGAAGACGACAAAATTGTCAACACTAAATGCGCAATTAATATATTGCAGAGGAGAGTGAAGATATATATATATATATATATATATATATATATATATATATATATATATATATGAGGGAAGTGACTAAAATCCATTTTTATACAAAATAAATAAATAAAGTAGCGACACTTCTTTTTTAGTTGAAAAAGACAAAAAAAAATCCCGACGGACAAAAATACACCTATAAGTGTTCAGCAAGTGACTTCGCGTTCGTTCATCAAAGTAGCATCTTTTTTTTCCCAGGTTATTGCTTTTCGCTGCTGTTCTTTTTTTTAATAACAACCGTAACTTTTGATTTATAATTCTCATCACTAAAAAAATTTCACCAAAATTCATTTTTTTTCTGTTTATTTTGAGATCTCATACGATACCATTCTGACATAATTTTTGAAATCAGAAAACACGTTTGTTTAATCGGAGCGTTTTTTCTTATAAACGACCGTAACTTTTGATTTAGAACATCAATCATCAACCTTCTTTCTCCAAAGTTCTTTTTTTTTTTCTCTTCATTTTGAGATCTCATATGATACCCTTTCGAGATAGTTTTTGGAATCCGAATAATCGCACCGTTTACACTAACACAATAATATGATGTCGATGATCACAAGAAAAAATATCACGAAGAACATGTTTTATTAACAAACACAATGACACCATTAACATTAATAGTATACGATTAGCCAAAATCATGCACTCGGCAAGCTTTACAACAACACCGACAACCTATATTCCTTTATGAATTAAAAAAACAAAACAAATCAGAACTAAAAATCATTTGATAATAATGTAATCACATTAACACCCAAAAACTTATTATTTTGAAATAACACATTCAATCACAATGGAAAAAAATTACAACATATATGATAAACAACTTTAACATCAACATATATGATAATTAAGTTCATCAAGAAAAGAATTATCTAAGCACCTAAAAATCTCGACAATGTCGATTGCTACCATCATCTTCTTCTACAACTCTACACCAAATAGTTTAACATTTTCTAAATAAAGTCACCTCTACAACAAATGATTTAACATTTGTACTCTATCTCAATTCACAAATCATTACCAATGAAAGCGTTAAATTTTCTTGGAACATTAGCTCAGTATATCTCTGCCTTCGGTTTCAATGCGTCGACCTCAACACCATAACACAATAACAGTATCAACATCAAAGTATCGATGATCGATGTCGATTATCAGAATAATGATGATCACAATTCAGCTCAATCACAAAACATCTTAGTTCATCAATTTTCAGCTCAGCCTTATTCTTTTATCAATCATACATTATGAATAAACTTTTAAAGTGAACAAGACATTGCCAAACACCATCATGCTTCATTAAAACCTGCAATCATAAGCCGAAAAAAGATATGGGACTGGGTTTGAAGTGGTTTATGTCCTATATCTTTTGCTGATGAGAGGGACTGGGAAGATGTGTATGACTATTGAAAAGTGTCTTCAAGTGGTTTTTTGAGATTGACTTCATGGGAATTTAGATGGGTTCTCTTGAAAATGGGATCTCATCCAAGGGTGATAATTTTATGCCTTGCACTTCATCATCACTCAGCTGCAGGATTTTGAATGAGAGAAATCAAGCAGCATTTGGTCAAAGGTTCTCCACCAGATCAAGATTCGCTAGGTTTTTTTTTTTCCTATGAAAATTGATTATGTAACTTTGATTTGTACAGTTGCAGTGTTCTTGTTCTTTTTGTGATTTTCCATATGTGCTTGCTTGGTTCTCTGGTAGAAAGATCTGGCATTTTCTTGAAATTGAATGAAGATGTGGGCTCTGTGGATTTGGCATTCTTGAAAGAATTCAATGGCTTGGAAGTTGTGGAAGATATAAAGTTTGATCCTTTTAAAGTTATATAACCAAGTTTCAGAAAGGGGCTACAAAATTAACTCGGCCTTCTACTTTGAGGGATGTGTCAATATTTAGTAATATAAAACCCAAGTTAGCCATGGTAAAAGAATTAGACCACAGACTATTTTTTTGGTCATTTGTTGCTTTCTAGCTAGTTGAATTATTCTTGCTGTTTGGTTTCTTTGATTTTCTTGTGATTTATACATGTCAGTTCAATCTCTTTTCAGTAAGAAACTTCTGTTCCATCTCCTGCATTAGAACTATAGTTGTGATTTGTGCTTGTAGATATTTGCGGATCTCTCTTTTGATCCTTATCAAGTACATATGGTGTCCATTAAAACCTGCAATCATATGCCGAAAAACAGTGAACATCGAGTGTAGAACTAG
Organism: Gentiana macrophylla; assembly: GCA_026214975.1. Classification (NCBI taxonomy): domain Eukaryota; kingdom Viridiplantae; phylum Streptophyta; class Magnoliopsida; order Gentianales; family Gentianaceae; genus Gentiana; species Gentiana macrophylla. Next base: position 15,787,608 of record CM047808.1, on the reverse strand, counting down.
CATAAGCAAAAAAGAAGAATCCGGTAATTCCTAAACTCCAACGCGTAAAAAATTTGTCTATTCATATCGAACTCCAACACAAAAGACCGAAAATCAGTTCAAATTAGTTAGAGATGGCTTCAAATCTGTTCTCATGTCTTCTCTTCAAATGAACTGGAAACATTCATTCCTAATCACTCGAAATGAACTGGCTTCAAATCTGTTCTTATGCTGCTCAGTTATAGGAACATCTCGAAATGAAGGCAAGTTCTTTATGGACCCCGATGGTGGCACAACTGACAAAGTAGCAGCTGCTGAAGGAGCTGCCCGGAAGGAATTTGCCGGAGCAAATTGTGTACGAGGAAAACATGGCAGGCCGACAAGGAAAAAAAAAAGCGACGTTCAGCGAGAAAAACATAAGCAGTGAAAGAAAAAAATAAGGGTAAAATAATCCATGATAAATAATTTTGTCTTTATTGCAACTAAAAAATTGAATGTGAATTGAAACTTAATTAGATAGTGTAGACTGAATTATTCCTTTTTATTTCCGAATGACATATTCTTCTGGATTTGATCTATCACAATAAAGGGATCGGTCAAAAGATTATTGTTTGAAATGGTTTTTATTTGAAAATAAAAATTCAATTAAAAAAAAAGGTCGTAAAGGGTTTTCAATTGAAAAAAAGCTCGATTATGGCTAATTTTTTAAATAATGTTTTCGATCGGTCTCCATCAATTCCTTCAGTTGCACGTGTATACCCATTTTACCATTAAAAGTTATCAATAATTTTTACTAATAAATTATTTTCAAGAAATTAAGTAGGTGTATTGAAAGACTAATTCAAGGTCACCCACACGAGTCATGACGTCTAAGAGTTGAAGTTAATACCCCTTAATGAATGTTGGCCTACTACCAACAAACAAAAAGAACGACGTTTACAAATAATTTTAAGAAAAAAATTAATTATTTAGAGTGGACTTATCTGAAATAATTAGAAGTCGCTGTTTCATGAAAGGGATAGTTATTATAGAGGATTTGCAGATGGCATATGAAATTAAATATCATCAGTCATAATCCTTTTTTTCAAAACATTATTTATGCTATCTTTTAAACGTATGTTATGTTTTGGACACCAATAATTGCAAGCAAACCTATTTAGTTTCTCAAATGCGGACAAAAGAAGTTTCTAGCATTTGAATTTTATTTAGTAAATGTTTTATTACTTTAACCTTTTTTTTTTCTCCCAAGAAATTTAATAAGTGTAGAGGATGACACTGATCTTAACCTCACATTCACATAAGCACAATAGATTTTTCTCCCAAGAAATTAAATAAGTGTAGAGGACGACACTGATCTTAACCTCACATTCACATAAGCACAATAGATATCTTGGGATGATCTCTTAAAATTTTTCATTCTCGAACACTTTTAGTTCTTCCACCAATCATATTAAAAATGAATTTTCAATCGCCAAACAACATAAGTTTTAAGAATGAGAATCTTCCTCTTATATGAGTTTGAGCATATTTTCTTCATTGATCATAATAACCCTTAGATGTCAACCACATGTCTGAGTACTTGACATAAACAAGCTGCACGCATACGCCTCAACAAAATGGTGTAGTTGCGAGAAAGCATAAACACATACTTTATGTTGCAAGAAGGCTAAAAATACAATCTTCTATGATAGCTTAATGGTTATATATTTGTACTTTCTCTTCATTGAATCAATACAATGCAATCACTTTTACCATTATTTAATCATATATACCCATTTCTGTAATATTCCGATTTTTGGGAAAATAGGCAGACGTGTCATTTTTACGAAAACGAAATATTATTATTTCTTTTCTTTTATTGGAGTTAAGTGTATTGTTAATATATATATATATATATGATTTTCGAGTTATGTATATATGATTAAGGGAATTTCTGATTTTTTTTTTGAGTAATTAAAAAGGGTAATTAAAGAAAGGGGATTAATTGGAAATTGGTATTTAAGGAAAATTACACTTAATCCTTCCCATAACCTAATTGATCGATAAAATCGCTTTATACGCTTCTTCCTTCTTCTCTGCGCAATTTTGGAGAAGAAAAAGCCAAGAGAGTTGCCACAATTTCTCGGGAAAGCTTAACCGCTTTCGGATCGGACTCGAGAATTGGAATCGTTGTGAGAAGGGCACCGTTTTGATATCGACTTCACGGGATTGCTGCAGATTTTCAAGGCTGTTTAAACTGGTTTTTCGCTGCAAACAAGTAAGAGACTCTTCATATGATCTCAATTATCGTTTGTAAGGTTTGTGTCGAGTTTTAAGACGTTTTAATGCTAGAGAGATGAGTCTTTTGTTGATCAATGATCATAGATGTTATGGTATGATTAGAGATGTTTTTCTACATTTTACTGTGTTCAATTTCGATGCTAATTGGGTTAGAAACGGATTAGAAATCGTTAAGGGTTGAAAAATCAGGATTCAGGGCAGCAGGAAGAATGCGTACGCATTGGCTAGCAATGCACACACATTCCTGTTACAGGATTGCAAGTTTTGGCTTATGGACGCTGAATGAGTACGCATTCAATAGAATGCGCACGCATTCCATGTACAGAGTGCTCTGGTTTTGTTTCTGGCTGTTGAGTGCGTGCGCACGCATTGTTCAAACAGAGAGTTTTAGCTTAGGTTCTGGACAGGTAAAGCATATGCATTGTAGGCAATGAGCACGCATTGTTTGGACAAATAGTTTCCAACAGGTTTTGAAGTAGGGAATGCGTACACATTCCAGCTAATGCGCACATATTGCCCCCAGTTTACAATTATATGATGTTTAAGCTATGTCTTTCAGTTTTAAACCCTTATTCATGATATGTTAACATTGTATAAACATAAACAAGCCTGAATTGAGCTTCTGATCTGTTCAGTTAAAACACCGAATGTACTCTTCATGGGAGTTGAAGTTCGGATCCGTCGGAAGAGCATGATAGGCTTGTGCTTTGATGAATTAGCATTTATCAATGTCTGTGTAATTGCTAGGCATTGTTTATGTCTAGTGGTCTAGAAAGAGAGTAGTAATTGTGAGGGAGATTAATTGAAAACACTTAGGTGGTTAGTTAATAATTTAATAAAAATACGTACATGACTAGTAAAAGATTAAACAACATGTCTCTTTTGGATAGGCACCAGTCTATATCGCGATGTGTGTGCTGTTCTGAAGGTGGAAGAACTCCGTAGTTCAAAAAAACCCTAAGTACGGAGGAACTCCACTGATATGTGCGCGCTATCGGAGTCTACCTATTCTAGGCTCTGTGGATATTGGTGTGATCCACTAATATGTTGCCAAGAATATCCCCAGTTTGGATATGCGTAATGCCCTTGAGTGCGGTTGTAACATAGATAATCTAAGTAGAAACGTTTAGTCAATTCGTGTTGATGGACACGAAATGAACCCCAGATTGAGTCGGTCACATATAAACAACTAAACGATTAATTATCTTCTCCTTATAAATCTTAATTGTTGTCATAGCTACTCTCTTTTATTAAGTACTTTGTACTTACCTCAAATGCATGTTTTTCTATGTGTTAGGGGTGAAAAGACGAACAAGTTGATCATGTTTACGAGGAGGAGTTCGATGATGACGTTTGACGACGCCTCGTCGAAGACTTATTATTTATTTATTCTGCTATTCTTTTATTAGAAAATTTTGGTACTTTTGGAGTAGGCTTTTAGTCTTTAGAGACTTGTCGTACATTTCTTTTGGATTTTTCGTATTTTCCTTTTGAATGTAATAACGTTACATTTCTATCTTTAGATGATATTTCTATTCTTGGACTATTGGAGAAATTTTTATACCCGAGTCTTTTTTTTCCGTTTGCTTTCATTTGATACAACGTAGTAGAGGCTTACGTATAAAGTGAATTTACTTTTATTTTATACGTGCCGAACGTTTTTTTTTCGGATAAGGACTCGGTGTCCGGGAACGAGGCGTTACAATTTCATGTTGGCATTTTTGTGTTCAAAATGTTAGCGATCCATTTGATCAACTTGTCCCCTACCATTACTTCAAAACATGACAACCCATCAAGTCCTTTTTGTCAAAATCCCCACATATTACAACTTAAAGGGTTTGGTTTCTAAGCTTATGCTATTGTTACAGGGCAGTTGATTCTTCCAAATTAGATCCCAGATCAAAACCTTCTGATCAGTCTTCTAATTATGATTCTTCTTCTAATTGTGAACCTACATCTTTCACTGAAGGTGAAAAAGATCCTAAATAGAACTCAGCTATATGTGCAGGATGAGATTAATACATGAAAAGCAGAATCATGCTTGGTCATTGGTTGACCTACCATGTGACGACCCTGATCCGGATACCGAGTCCTTAATCGGAAAGGACACCTGACACGTATATATTTAAAATAAATCAATTATATACGTAAGTATGACATCATTAATAACAGAGAACTAACGGAAACGCAAACAAACACTCGGGAAAATTTTCAAAAGATCACTACAACGATCGACTAGTAACACGGGGCTGCAACTAAAACAAGATCCCAAGAAATAATACACAAGGTTGAATGTCCATTCAACTGTGATAAAAAAAACTCATTATTATAGTCACACTTAAAAACTGTGATCGATTAATATGAATCGTCTCGGTATTTTTAATAGCCGTGATAAAAGACAAATTATCATTGTCACACTTAAAAAGTGAGATTGATTAATATGAATCGCCTCTCGTTTCTTTAATAACCGTGATAAAAGACTCACTATTATAGTCACACTTAAAAAGTGTGATTGATTAATATGAATCGTCTCGGTTTTCGAATAAACGTGATAAAAACTCATTATTATAGTCACACTTAAAAACTGTGATTGATTAATATGAATCGCCTCGGTTTCTTTAAAAGCGTGATAAAAGAAAATTATCATTGTCACACTTAAAAAGTGTTATTGATTAATATGAATTGCCTCGGTTTCTTTAATAACTGTGATAAAAGAAATAAGTGTGCTATATACAATATCCTTGTCTCAGTTTTTTTGAAACTGAGATGTTTATCATTTTTAAAGTGTGATCTATGTCCTTTTTTCCAGTAGTGATATTCTTTACAAACCGAAAGTACAATTGTCTTAAACTAATACAAAAGAAAGGGAAAATTCTATACCATTATTACAACAGAAAAGAAAGGTAGACTTTAGCAGTTGAAGCTCCGGAAACCACTCTTAAGCGATCTCGAACTCAACCTACAACATAACCACCTTCTCAGGGTGGGGAAAACAACATACTAAAAGGTAAGTACAAACGTACTTAGTAAAGGGTAGAAGCACCGAATCTACACCTACTATAACGTAGGGATTAACATTTATAACCGTACTAATATTATCACAGGGCAAGTCAAACAATCATATTTGCATATATGTTTCACTCGCTCACCACACTCTACTAGTACTCTCACTGGTTGACTCAACCACATAAGACATTTGTTACACACTAGACCAAGCACACGGTGAGAATGCACCGAGACATTTCCTTAACACCTCTAAAGGACATGATAGCGCTTGATGCTATTCATGTGGATTATTACGCGAGTCTGGTCGATATCTGATCATGTGGAGGCATAATAATACCGTGAAGCGTGGTATAAACGTGCCTCACCAAGGACTAACATGTTTTAGTTTTTAGACTCATCAAGTATGTATTTAAATGTTTAATTTAACCCCCTAAGTTCATGGCACATAAAAAGGTTTCTTATGGACATCTAGACCTTAAACTGATTATACATTATACTATCTAGCACGTTGCATAGAAGCATTGGGATCTAATCCAATACCCCCGAGGCTAAGGAATAAGGCTTCCGGTGATCCCGAGTATCTCCCTGCAGAGGGTCTCCACAAGGTGCTGAGCCGAATACACCAGAAACCGAACCCTTAACTTCGTCATGTTATAAGTACGATATTGATCTCAAGTCAACATCTCGTAAGGCTAAGTGTGGAGTGTTCCAATGCTCCTGTGAGACACGGTCCGGACCAAAGTCACTAGAACACGTACACCTAACTTTACAACACTCCACAAAAGTCTTTAAACTAAGCACGCTTCGAAACGGGCTTAAAAACATGATTCTACAAAATTAGGCACTTTTTGCGTGCTCCAAAAGCTTTGGTGTGCACCAAAAGCTGTCAAGCAACTTTTGGCACGCCCCAAAAGCTTTTGTTCGCCCCAATACACCCCAGGCCTGCGTTTTCAACATTTTCAACTCTAACACTAACCCATTTCGAATGTAACACTTAAATCAACGCTTTCTAACAATTTCTACATGCTATCTACCAAATTTAAGGCTCATAAAACCTATAGATTCGATTGAAAAATCCTCACCTCGAATTCTTAGACCAAGTGATGATTCTTCAAACTTGAGCTTCAAGAACACCATGAAGAAAGCTTGAATATTCAACCACCAACTTGAAAGCTCGCAAACAAAACAAGGTACTACGATCATTACAACCTTTAAAACATTAAAAAGCTATAAGGAGGTCAAGAACACATCTAGATCTAGAAAATGGGTTTTTGAAACTCTTACCCGATTGCAGTAAAACTTGTTTCAAAACGAAGCCCTCGACAAGAAAATCATTTTGGTGAAGATGATTTGTGATTCCGACGGTTGGATTGACCGGAAAGGCAGAATATCCCTGTCTTTTCTTCTTCTCTTTTCTTTTGCTTTTTCTCTTTCTCAATTGCAGGAAAATTGGGTGAGAAGAAGGGAAATGAATGGGGTTTGGGTTGAAAGAGGTATTTATAGAGGGTGGTTAAATTCCCGTTTTGCCCTTACTAAAAGTGACACATTTAAAACACTGTAATTACCCTTTAACAATTTATTGACTCTATTCATTTAATAAATACATAACCCATTAAAATTATCGAGACACACATAAAATCATAAAAGACTTTTATACCTTTACAGAGATACGTGGTATCACATTCTTCCCTCCTATATGAGTTTTGTCCTCGAAACTCGCCAAAACTGCCCGCCAAAACTAACGCTCCAAACCGACACGCAATTCCAATCTTAAGCTATCCACTGCAAGACTCTCCATGGTTCATCTCTAAGGTCCCACTCACAACCAAACTTAGTACTACTCAAATGAACTGTAAAACATTCCAAGCTTATGGTTGCACTCCTTCTTGTCTTCAAAAGATTCTAAGATCCAGTTAAACTTTTCTTCATCAAACACTCTTCCTACCTCAAGATATATACATAATCCAACATGACATTTCAACTCCACCATACTCACGATTTCTACGAGTGCGTCAGAGAAATGATTGAGAAAGATCTGCTCTAGTTGCTCTCAACTATCCAGAGAGGCAGGGGTGAGATCAGTGTACCAATCAAAGGCATTTACTTTGAAAGAACGCATAAATTGCTTCACCAGATGATCTCCATAGGTCCCAGCATTTGGTGGTTGATAACTGGCCGGCATTTTTAGATCATCAATTCTTTTGGTGTAGGGCTTGATATAAGTCTGATATGACTTCATGGACCATCCGACTTTGTCATTGATCGTTCCCATGATGAACTCATGCAGTTGGCTGATAGGAATGGTTCCGTCGGGGGAGATCTTCAGATTGCTTGCCAATGTAAAGGACTTGGAGCCTTCCTGGTCCTTGAAAGAGTTTTCTGGAGCAACCTTCATGTTGTTCGCCATATGCAGAGATTTGAAGGGTTCTTGCTCCTTGGAAGTGATGTCAATTTCGTCCTCATCGTCATGCACCATTTCTTTTGACTTGCTCGTTTCTCCAATAGAATCAATCTTGCTGGCAAGCTTCGTAATTTGCATGTCTTAAGTCTGAACATACGATATAAGGGCTTCAATGGCCTTCGTTAGGCTAGCAATATGCTCCTCCAGAGTGGTGGAATTTGTCATCATGACGTCCACAGCCATTGTCGACATGGATCTATCAAAAGTTTATTGTGGGGAAAAGAGGCCTACGCCGAACGGACGTGCCACCGGACGTGCCATCGGTCCCACCGGACGTGCCAGAAATTTGTAACGCAAATTTCGTGTTTAATCCTTGAAACAAAGAAAACACAAAATTGTAACAAATCGAATTTTATTAATTTACAAAATAAAAGGCGGTTACAATCTCTTGAATCCTTTGATTCTCCCTATTTGATAATTAATTGTCCTCCGGATATAGTGAAAGGACTTTGAATTTAGTGTTGGTTTTTGATCTCCCGGATATTGCGAAAGAGCTTTGAATTTGTGATCTTCCGGATATAGCGGAAGGGCTTTGAAGTTTGTGATCTCCCGAATATGGCAGAGGGCTATGAAGTTTGTGATCTCTCGAATATGGTGGAAGAAATTTGGGGATTTGCGGCCTTTCGGATGTAACGGAAGGGCTTTTGAGTTTATGATCTCCCAGATATGGCGGAAGAGATTTGGAATCGAAGACTCCGGATGTCGCGAAGGCTCCAAAGTTGATGAAGACTTGAAGGGATTTCGTGTTACCTTCGATCTCCTTGTGGAAGAAACTTCGACTTCGTGATGATCTTGAACGTTGGGGCGCTATTTCGGTCTCCTTGCCTTCTTGAAGAACTTTGAGGATTCCTTTGAAGATCTTTGAGTGTTTCTTGGATTTGTTGAAGATGCTTGAAGGATTTTTGGAAGATCTTGAGGCTTCGGTGTTGTTGATGAATGCTTGAAGCTTCTTGCTCTCGAGATTTCCACCAACTCTTCAATGTGTTTTGCAAATGGCCAAGACTCTTCTATTTATAGTGCTAAGTGATGCCTTTGCATTAATTTGCATTTAATGCGTCCACACTCATTTAATATGTCCACACTCTAATTGATTCCTAGAATATCCGCATTTAATACGTAAAGACTCTCCTGATTGGCTCTAGCAATTTGTAGACAATCTTTGCATTTATAAATCAATAAAATCTCCTAACTAATTGATTTTTCAAAGATTTTGATGATTTATTGACTTTTATATTATCCCCTAATATTTAATGTAGAAAATAATATAAAAATACTTAGATTTAACAACATATGTAGTATGTGACAAATATAATATTTCACATTTATATTTTGTATATCTACATAACCATTTAATTATAAATAATTAAATCTCTAAATTTCTAAGAGATTTTATTTATTTGTTTATTTCATTTCCTATCATTTTGTATAGAAAATAATATAAAATGAATTTAATTTCGAGACAAATGTAGTACATGACATATATATTATGTCACATAAAATTTTTATAGATAAAGTTAGGTTATAGATAGAATATCAATTAGGATATAAAGATCTGAATATCACTTGTATCCTTGAAATGCAAATGCAATAATTTTATTCCATTTATCATCATTATGATAAGATACTGCACATAAGAACTTATGTACTTCAAACCACATCTAAAAAAATTGTGTCACGTTGCTACCACAACATAATTTCACAAATGACACAACAAACATTGCAAAGCATAGTAGGGTATCATGGGGTGTTGCAAAGAATAACAAGTCATAGCAAACCAAGGGGTATAAGAAAGTCTAGAAAATCTTCTCAAAGCATGATAGCATCATTTGCTTCGTATCTACGATGCTTTGAGCAGAGTTATTGTGCTTGTTATAAAATTTTGTTGTGGTATTTTATTGTGAGCGTAGAATTTTTATATAATTGTTTTTAGGGTTTTAGAAGAATCACCGACAACCCTAATCATATATTCGGTCTCCTTATACTTCATTATCACCGAAACACCCAAAAAACACTGGAGTGGAGTGCTGTTCAATATTAGCCGTTCTATCTTCAAACTCAATTTTCCAGAGGGGGCCAATTTTAAAAAAAAAAAAAAAGATGAAAAAAAAACTTAATAGCCAAGATTCGAACTTGTGACCTAAAGATAGGTAATAAAACTTCTAAACAATCGAGCTAAATGGATAATTATATTAATTATTATCTGAAATAATATACATACACAGCTTTAATATTACTAGAGAGATATATTAGTAAACTTCGTCCGGAAATTTAAGTGACATCCATACACCCCACCCTTATAAGACTGGGTCAAACAAAACGAACCAAGTACATGGTTTTAGTTATAGAACCCACTGGATTTTGTATACAAAAGTGGAAACCGTATTAAACGATTTGATTTTATAAATTAAATAAAATAACCGAACAATATGTTCACTAATACACGAAACTATAGACCCTTTATTTTTTTGAGGAAACTATGGACCCTTTATACATTTACAAGTTCACTCCACAAATTGAAATTGAATAATTTCTCGTTCTATACAGCCCCACTGGAATAAAGCAAAATCGTTTTCAAATCCATTTCTTTTGCTTCGAAAAAAAAAAAAAAAAATCCATTTCTTTCTTAAACGTCACATCAAACAGAAAGCCCCGTGTTTCACCTAAACGTAATGACAAATAAATAAATAAATAAATGACAAATAACATATGGGACAATGCCTTAGCATCCATTTGTTTATACCTCGTATGATAGTTTTTTGTTTTTTTGTTTTGAAGAACGTATGATAGTTATCCTAAAGAAATTATTGATGGGTTTCTTTCAAAATTATATATGTTAAGATAAAAAATTTATCGTTGTACTAAAACCAATTAGTGATAGTAAATGTCTTTCTTATACATTAAGAGTGTGGTCGAATCTGTCCCAATCACTTCTCAATGTGGCGAATCTATCCCAACACTTATTATTATCATTCGCAGTGTGAATGATCTATCCCAACACTTGCACATTTTTTAAAAATATTGTTCCAACCAGGGTTTGATCTCATGGCCTTTGGGCCAATATCTTATGTTAAAGATCAGTCTTACTGGTTGTCTTAAAATCAATTGGTGGTAGTAAATGTGCTATTATACATTAAGAGTGTGAGCAATATGTCTCAACACCCCCGTTAAGTGTTAACAATCTGTCCAACTTGCACAATTTTCATTCAAAAGTGTAAAAATATCTCCCAACAATATAGGGAAAATTTCAAAATTGGTCCCAAAATAGCTTTGAGAGAGATCAATTTCGATCATACGATTCTTATTAATCGATTTTGGTCCCAAATCTTTAAAAAAGCATCAATTTCGGAACACTTATAATTTCCGATGACTTTTTAAAATTTTCCGACCAGGTTTGCCGGCCACGTGTCCTTTCTATTTCAATGTCAATATCACATACATAGAGGGAGAGTGTTTCTTTGGATTTTCTTCATGTCCGATGAATGCCTTGTGTGGAACACAATGATCCTTTGTTTTTTGGGCGCAGGTTTTTCTGCAATTTCCATACTCAGCCCTTGTGTTAGAAAGGCTCTTTACAGATTTTCGAGATTATTCGAGCCATGTGGACAATTATGATTTTCTCTCATGTGCTAAGAACAAGTTTCAGCCGACCCCATATGCTTGCTGGGACCAAGTGGCCGGCAAATTGGTCGGGAAATTTAAAATAGTCGCCGGGAATTACAAGTGTCTTGAAATTGATGTGTTTTGTTAAGCTCTGCGATCAAAATCGATCAATAAGAATCGTATGAGGCTAAAATTGATCTCTCCCAAAGCTATTTTGAATAATTTTGAAATTTTCCCCAACAATATATGTGTCAATAATTTACATTTTCAACGAATTATTAAGTAGGGTATTGCATGTTTAATGTAAATAAATAAATGTAGGGTCCTCTAATGTAATATGGATAACGCTGTTCTGACATATACTGTATATAAAACACCCCACAAGAAATTTGGTTAAGCTAAATGACACAAAAACATCTAAATCCATGGCCCGTGCCGTCCTCATTTTGCAACTTTTTGTTTTCCTTTTCTTTATTTATTATGTAGGGGCACAGAGAAGATTTTATTATAACAATAAAAAAAAAATACATAGAACCTATAAAAAAAATTACTTGTCAATTTTTATATCTTTAATGATAAATTGTTTTTTCACTGTTGCATTATTTTTATGTATAGTTATTTATTTAAACAGGTCATTCCCGCTGTTTTTATATGGTTTTATAATTACATGATTGGCTATTTTTTTACCATGCGGAAAAAGTTTGCAAGGCCTTAAATATGCTTTGGGCTGTTTGCCAAAAAAAAAAAAAAAAAAAAAAAAAAAAACAACACTATGCTTTGGGCTAAACCCTGTTCAATTTGGCCTGCTTACTTTTCTCTCTCCCTTTTTGGTCCATAAATAAAAAAATATATGGAAAACGTTCGAGCTAAGCCTCCTATGATCAATAAAATAATGATTCTTGTCCTCTTTGCTTTTCTTCATTAAAGTTTATCTTGGTATCAGAGCTTTCTGAAGCTCGGCTTCTATAGAGGAACAAACACCACCCAAAGACTCCATCGAAGGAACTCAAGGCAGCTCAACAATCGAAGCTTCAATAACAGGAGTTAGCATTACCTCAACCAGGGAAGCTCAGCGTGTAACTGGATCCATTTGTATTCGTTTTCAAGCACCTTTATCTCAGCAACAAGAGCCCATCTTCCTCTTTCTCTTTCTCATCTTATATACGAGTCCTGCGTTCTCTAGCACTGGAGTTCAACTTCCCTTTGTAGGTTTCCAACTTCCACCTCTTACCAGTTCTTTGATTCCCATATCCGATTTGATGACATTTGTGTTCAGACTTGTGAGCCCTCTTCCAACTTCACCATTTCATGGTCATCTAAGCCAGACCAATACAATGAAGCTCATATGTGAAAACTACTTGTTATGAAGGTATTTAGCCTTGTCTATGGTCAAGGGTCATAAAAGGGATGGTTACTTTCTTGGAATAAAGACAAGACTATCAGAACTCTCAGTACGGCTACGTAATTCAACTAGTGAATAATGGGATTCTATGGATCAGTTGTTGAAGGGGTGGTTGCTCAGATCCATGACAGAAGAAGCTGTTGTTGACGTAATAGGCTGGACTACTACATCCTCTAAAATTTAGTCTACTCTAGAAGTTATCTTAAACAATCAATCAAATGTTGGGATGTTAGAGTATAAAATTGCTCTGCTTAAGTCTAAAAAGGGAATTAAATCCTTGAACGACTATTACCTCAAATGAAATCCTATGGTGATAATTTAGCAATTGGTGGCTATCGTGTCTTTATACTTGATCTTATCCTCGAAACTCTAAGAGTCCTGAACATAGATTATGAAGCAACTATAGTTAATATAACTGCAAGGATAGAGTCACTGACTTGGCAGAAAGTATAATCTCACTTGAAATATTTGAAAATATTTATTTTATATTCAAAATTTTAATTTTTAAATATATTTGTAATAGATAAAGATAAAGGTCATACGCCATAGACTCTTACAACTATTTACATTTATAAAAGTTGAAGTATGAGTAATACTACAAGAAATTTTAGTTTTCCTCTTTATTTATTTTCTCAATTTCTCATCATGGTATTAGTCCCTCTCGGGTTTTAGTTTTTATTTTTCCAGTCGACTTCCACGGCTAACGAAAGGCCAAGAAGCTCAGCTTCTTCATTGAAATAAGATAATCTTAATCATCACCCGGATCAACCCGGAAAAATTTTCATACGAAAAATTATAATAAATGTAAGCAATCCATGATAAATAGAGTTTGGTCAAACCGACACCAAAAAAACGTACTCGGACAATGGAAACAATTGATGGATTTAATCAAATATAATACGCCATCTTCTAAACAAGTAAATTTATTTAAAGAGTTGTCAAGAAAATTTTCTCCTTTATACTCCTATGGCTGTACATATTTCTTTTCGGGGGTGGAGGAAGGAGATTTTTATTTCTTCACATAGTGGTGGCCGAAAAAATTAGGGGATGCCAATACAAATATTATTTGACTTTCAATTTTCCTATTGGGCTTTAAAGACATTATGGGCCTAGGACACATTCTCATTAAATTTGCCTAAATTTTGCCTTAACTTATTCATGAGTAACGTTAGGTTTACTAAAAGAAATATCTTTTGGGGGTTTTGATTAAATAAGTTTATTCCAAACTTTTTTTTTATCTAAATAAGTTTACTACATTTTTTTTTAATACCTTTTTAAGCTTAATGTCATAAAATAATCAAACTACAGTCTACACCCATAACACCCCCGTCCTCCGTCTTTTCTTTTCTTTTTTATTCTTTTCTTTCTCCAATTTTCCGCTTAAAAACTAAACGATTTTTTTTTTTTTTTGTCTTAGTGCGATCCAAGAACCCACCTGGCCCGACTATTCCGGAGTTCGGCCGGGTCGTGTCTGCTGAGTCGACTTTTACTCGCGGTAAGCGCAGCCAAGCTCTTTCAACACTACTATAGGAGAATCGAACGACATTTTACATTCAAAAAGAAATTAACGGCATTTTCCAGGAAAAAAAGAAAAAGAAAAAAAAAAACCACTGCAGGATTGAAATTTATATAGCAAAATTAAAGCAGGTTAAAAAAATTGAACCAACAACGCACACAACTAGCGGTGTACACGATATAGTTTATCACGAAAACCGAACCGATCCGGCGTTCATTCGATTCGGTTCGGTTAATACTTGTTTTCGGTTCGGCTTCGGTTAATAATATAGAGAAACCGACAATTTCGGTTTAGTTACGAGTCATGCAACAAATTATCCTTAACTGAACCGAATTAAAAACCGAACAATTCACAAAACCAAAAATCGAACCGAATTAAAAACCGAACCGAAATTGTACCAAACAAAAAAGCGTAACTGAACCGTTTATCTCCAACAGGTATAATTAGTTTTATAACCAGAATATTAATTTTTTTTTATATAAAAATTGCTTATAATTGAACCGTTATCCGAATCATTTATAGCCGAATGAAAAAACAGAATAAAAACCGTACCGTTCATGACCAAATAGAATTGTTAAATATTATTATGGTTTTCGGTTAACCGAACCGAACCATATATTTCGGTTCGGTTTAATCCGGCTTCCTAAAGCAAACGGTTCGGTTTCAGTTTCGGATATTTACTAACCGAAAATTTCGATTCGGTTACGGCCATTAACCGTACCGAACCGAACCTTGTACACCCCTACACACAACATAGCAGCTACAAGAAATGGGAGGGATATGACGAAGTGGGCGGGGAAGGGGTAGTGTTGTTAACAAGCCGAGCCGAACCGAGTATCGGTTGTTCAAGCTTGTGTTCATTTAGATCACGAGCTTTTCGTGTTCGTTCGTTTAATAAACGAACATAAAAATATGATCAAGCTTGGTTCGTTTAAGATCACGAGCTTGTTCACGAACGCTTGTTTAATGAACAAATATGTTCAAGGTCAGCTTATTTTTAAAGAAAATTTGTTCATGCTCGTGTTCGAGTTTAGCTTACTACACGTACTTTTGTCTTTCAGCTAGAGCTCGGCTCGTTAAGATATCAATAATAAAGTCTAAATGAATAAATGACAAAGTACAATTCAATATTTAAACATCATAGTATTTAATTGATGTAGTTATCAAAATCAC